>JAUMHB010061287.1:0-17307 GCA_032359685.1 Pittosporum tobira
AATACGTTGTCAGTTATGTAACGGATCGTATGGAAATGAATATTATCTAAAGTTAACGCTGACTTATTGTCGGAAAATATTTGCATTTCAGATTCTATAATTTATTTTATCTCCACCAACACCATACTGTTTAAAGTATATAAATTTTATAAAATAGTAAAAATATTGGGTTCTTACAGTATATTTATAATTTGAGACAAAAAACTCATTAAGAGTGACAAAAAAACTGCTAAATAGATGATTCTAAAATCAGATTATTTGGTGCACATGAGGGTTGTACAATTTATAATTAGATTATTGTAAGAAGTTGTACCAAACAGAGCGACTTTGGTGATTATGGCTTAAAAAAAGCTATAATCAATAATCATAAGTTATGTGGCTCATTGGTAGTGATTATTTGAAGTGATTATAGTTTTATCACTTCAAAATTCTGTTTATTTCGGCTTATTTAATAAGGCCTTGTTTGGTTCAGCTTATTGGTGGTGATTATAGTTTTTTTAAAACTATAAGCACTTCATATTTCTGTTTGTTTCAGTTTATTCAATAAGTTGACTTTTGATTGTACAAACTGTTAAAACACCATAATCACTTCTAAAAAGTTAAATTTCAAAAACCTATTGAATAATTACTTATTCATAAACAACACCAAACAGAACTAACCACTTATTCAATAATCTGATTATTAAATAATCTATAATCAGTTTTCAAATAAGTTATACCAAACGAGCCCATACCAAACAACATATATTTACATTCTTTAATTTTTTCTTTCTATATTTCTGAAAACTCCAGCAAAGTGACGAAGAAGACAAGGTTAGCTTCTACTTTACCCTTTGTTCCAGCACAGCTTAATTTGGACTTTAAACATTTTTTGTCTAATTTTTCTTAATTGTATATATTTTCTTATTTATATTTATTTATATGACTCCACACACACACACGAAGCACAAAAAGATGTAAATTGTATAAAAAGAAGTCGTTTTATAAAAAAGTAATTTTCTTATATCTTAGATAATTTTATTTTCTTTATCATATTATTAGATATCTTTATGCGTGGCTATGCTCTCTCATCTGTGTATACATATATATACACATAAATTACATGCAAATTTAGTGTATTGTTTTATTTATTTATTTATATTTTTTATTTACATAAAAATATGAATATTATATTGTTTAATATTAAATCACATGTAAATAAAAAAAAAATGTAATTAATGTTGGTAAAGAATCTTGTATGCTAATTGTTATTTCTATAAAAATATGTAAGATGTCAATTGGGTTTTGTTAGATTTCGAGGGATTGTTAGAAAGCCTAGTATGGTGTAAAGACAGAGGGGAAAAAAAAAGAGCAGCAAAATACCAAATACTATAATTGTGTGAAAATTGATGACCTTAATAAAAGTAAGTGAACCGATTTTATAATTATAAAGGTAAATTAAAATTTTCGGATTATTAAATTTTAAAATATAAAAATGTTATAATAATTTTAAAATGTCTAATTAAAAAAAAACATTGCAATTAATTTGGGGAAAGGGAATAGATTGGCAAGTGACTGATTAGTGTAGTTTCAAAATTTGAACCAGACAATTTTTTTGGCATATTTTACCCGCGAAATTCCAAAATTTGAGGTAACTACTGCGGAAATTCAAAATTTATCAAAAATTCGAAACCCGAACACAAAGCCCGCCATATTAGACGAACAATATCCACCGTCCATTACAATCATCATCCAACCTTCCTGCTTACAAATTCCTCACCAACGTGTACCAACCAGTCAAATTCACCTCTCCATAACTCCATTCACCCACAAGCGAATCCTAACCATTCACTAC
Organism: Pittosporum tobira; assembly: GCA_032359685.1. Lineage (NCBI taxonomy): Eukaryota > Viridiplantae > Streptophyta > Magnoliopsida > Apiales > Pittosporaceae > Pittosporum > Pittosporum tobira. The sequence goes on from JAUMHB010061287.1 coordinate 1,835, forward strand.
CATTCCAATCCAACGCTCAAAAACCAGTATCCGCGTCACCTCAAACGCACCAATCAAATCTCACCACCAAACAATATATAATAACCACACGCTTCTTCATCATCTCCACACAGTTCGCTTCTGTCTCGTCCTTTTCCAAAAGAAAATCTTACCCAAATTTCTCTCCAGCTTCTAGAAATGGCACCCAAGGGAGAAAAGAAGCCTGCCGAGAAGAAGCCAGTGGCAGCTGAGGAGAAGAAAACCACTGCCGCTGAGAAAGCCCCCGCCGAGAAGAAGCCAAAGGCCGGCAAGAAGCTCCCGAAGGAGGCCGGCGCGGCGGCCGGAGACAAGAAGAAGAAGAGGAACAAGAAGAACGTGGAGACGTACAAGATCTACATCTTCAAGGTGTTGAAGCAAGTCCACCCGGACATCGGAATCTCGAGCAAGGCGATGGGGATCATGAACAGCTTCATCAACGACATTTTTGAGAAATTGGCGGGAGAATCGTCGAAGCTCGCAAGGTACAACAAGAAGCCCACGATTACGTCGAGGGAGATTCAGACGGCGGTGAGGTTGGTGTTGCCAGGGGAGCTTGCTAAGCACGCTGTTTCAGAGGGAACGAAGGCTGTTACCAAGTTCACTAGCGGTTAGGTTCTGTGCGAGAGGGGCTTTTGGGGTTGATGTTTTTAGACTTTGAGGTTGAATTTTATGGTTTGTTAGTTGTAAAGTTGTTGTTGGTCATCTGGGACTTGTTGGTAGTAGTGGCATGGAATCTTTTAATATTTCCTTTTAAATGTAGTTTAAGGAATGAATGAGTGAACGGAATTTGTTCAATTTGTCTCTGATAATGTTCTCTGTATTTTGAGGGTGCATGGTTTTGTTTCTTAATTTTCTTGGGATCTGATTATTTGGGACTTTTTGGTGGTTTTGAATGTCATTAATGTGAAATATGGATCTTAAAGATGTTGGATTGGACTCTTAATGTTTGGGTAACAAATTAGTAATTCCAATATGAAGAGAGTACAAGTTTCACATCAGAACAGTATGGATGAAACATCTTCTAGCTAACGAGTCGAAATTCAATTCATCTCTCTTGCCAGTTTAAACAAGGCAATGGCTAAATCTTACATAGATTGTGGATGGTTTTAGATGAAACTTACAAAAACAGATGATTTGAAGTTGCAATTCTCGTAAAAGAACAAAGGATACTAAGCTGCATTCTTGCAAAAACAGAGGATTCTAAGTTGCCATTTTTGTGAAACCAGACGTTTTTCACTAGTATTTCACATATCTCCTTCGAAACGAAGAAAACCCATTATGCAAAACTGAATAATTAAGCTACTGTTCTCCGGATTGCAGTTCCCATAAGGAGTAGTAGCGATGTTTTGTAATAATACCATTAATCTCTTTTATATGTTTCGGTATTCTACAAATACAATTAATCTTACACAATTTCTGGTCTGTACTCGTTAACTGACAATTATGCCATATTATGAAATTTACAGTAATGCATGTGACTATACAACAACAATAATTTATGATTCTTAACTTCAAGCCATAGCTGTTCCTAAAACTAATCAATCAATTTCAGCGCGGAAGTAATCGACGTATAAAAAATTCTTCTGTACATTATGCAATGTATAAGCTAAGATGGAACTTATAGTCGCACTTCCAGCCAAAATAATTTGGAATTGCATATTTGGAGGAACCCCAGCTGTTGCAGCGCAGACAACAGCTACACATATCAGGAACTTTTGCAATGTCTGGAAACTTGTGTAAGCTTTTTTACACTATGAACACTTCAATGTGTGCTGCTCGTATCTATCCACCATCTGATTAGTACACAACTCCCAATTGTTAATTAAATATATCCGATTTAAGGAACAATTCATCAAAGCTACATAAAAAGTTGTCTCAATACTTCCTCTGTTCAACAAAAAGAGTACCATTTGCCAAATATTTCTTTTTCCCCACAAAGAAGTTATATTTTGATTGATGATAGTATTAAATGAGTCAACGACACAATTTCCACATGTTTACCATGACAATTATGTTGTCAAGCTACCACTACTAAACATTCACGGCTTAGGTATAAACAAGAAATTAAAAAGTAATCCTTAATATTCACAATTTTTTCAAATGGAACTCTTTTTGTGGAACAAGAGTATAGAAGTGATCTAGGACCAGAGGAGAATGAAGTCATTTATCTACACTAGTTTGAAAATCTCGTTTACCTGATGTTTGGACAAGAATATGAATGGCAAGGGCTGAAAATTTGGGACACCAAACCACTCAGGTTGGCTATTTCCTTGTTGTCTCAGTCAATTCCTAAAAGCTAAGACCAAATGATCAGCTTGTCTGGGTGAAAATGTGATTGTTGTGTACTCTTTGTTGACATCAGCAGCAGAACCCATGATTGACTTTGAAAGGAAGATTTTCTCTTGACCTGAAGCACAATCATGTCTCCATCATATACCTTGTTTGAAGTCCAATGCTCATTCCATCAAGTAATCACCTGTTTATCCAACACAAAACTTATCAATTTTAGGAGAAGACAAATTGTAAGCTAATCTACAACTGCAAGCATCCATCATTTCTTATTATGGAAAGGCTTCAATTTTCACTTACATCTACCTATCAGGAACTAAAATAAATAAAGGAAGCAGAAAACAAAAGACCAGTGACATAAAAGCAGAAAATTCCAGGAGTCAGGTGTAAATGTGAACTGAACTTAATCAATTAAACCAACAACCCCCCTCCCCCTTCGTCTTCCCCCTCCCCTTTCTCCTTCTCTCCTCCTCCTCCTCCTTTTGCTCTCTCCTCCACCCAACTAAATTATGTCACTTTGAGAAAAGCTGCTATAATCATAATGTTGAAAAGCTACCCATGAATAGGCCCAACATTCAACGCCATCATTGATTGGTGGGGTGGGGCGGCGGCTTGGTTCTTGATTATAATTAAGGAAGATAGAAAGATACAATGGCGCCTTGACAACAAGTTATTTGCTAAAAACATATATAAATTTTTAAAAAATTATGTAGTTTAATTGGATAAACTGTGGTTATCGTTAGGGGGACAGTGGAGCCGAGAAGGTCCTAGCACGCAAATTGGAACTCAACTCACCTGAAAGGTTAAGTTGATAGGCCCCACCTTGTGAGTATTAATCCTCCAACTTATATTCTTATCTATATGGGACCCAAGGAGTTAACTGTAAAACATAAATTAGTTCATATGCTTATTTGTGCTAGTACTTTCATTAAAACCATCACATAATACTTGACACTCTGACATACTTAACCAATTTATGATTATTCATATCCCAATATGGCAATATTTTAGGCAAAGAATTCTCAAGAATAAGTTCCACAAACTAGTGGCACATCTATGACCATAGTTGTAACTGGTAGCCTGCAGTCAATTGGTATTCATATGACAGAAAACTAGAAAAGTAATCTGATTGATCAGAAATATGTTATAACCATTTGTTATTTCCATAAATTTGAAAGTCAGGAATTGAAAACATAGGAAGTGATGTTACCTGCCACCAGGCAGGTCCAGGCATTGTGAATTGGAAAAAATTTCGGGTGCTACAAAAAATTGAACGGGTTTCCCAGGTGCCATTGGTACATTGAAGGAACAAATCCATATGACCCATTTTTGATCGCCCACAATAGGAAGTTTTGCGTCAATCTCTATTCTGAAACAACAAATATATTAGATTGAGACCCTGATGAATAGAGACTAATGCACATTTGACACACTATCTGTCATCATATGCAGGCATTAAAACAGACAGACACATCACACATGCACAAAATATGCATTGAAATACTACTTTGTCCACTTATAAGCTGTGAATACTTCATTCCATAGATGAAATTCTAATACATGATCAAGCTAAATACTTCATTGGTTTCAAAATGTAAGAGCATAAGAACACTTAGAAATTAAAATTGACATGAATCCATTTTAGTTGTGAAAAAATTCTTTCATGTAACTAATAGAGCTTTACAATTTGTTTACAATTTTCACAATTGTTTTAACTATAATCAAATTAATTCATGTCAATTTTAATTTGAAAATGTTTGATTTTGACTTTTGAAAACAATGCCCTTATATTTTGAAATGGAGGTAGCAGTAAATAATAGCATTAACTAAAAGGAACAGATCCGTAATATTGAACCATTCTATATGAGAATTATGACTTGTGAGGGCTGAGACAAGTTACTGGCACACACTGAATAATATGCAAAATTAATTTTAAGTTCAAGAACTTTAAATGGGAGTAATAGGCCTACTTGTTTATATAATAACAAGGTACAATGAATTCTGCACTTATTTTTGGATTCCCATCATTCGATCCAGCAAAGGCCTATTGGCCAGAAGAATCCATCTTAAATGGCAAAGGCTTGGCTCTATCCCTCCTCCCTGTAACCTGTCAAGAAGTTTGGGGTACTCGTTAGTCAAACAGAGACGCTTGTTGAAAAATAAAAACATTTTAAGAGGGATTTTCTGTAATACTTAGTCCAAAGATGACATGGTCATATCAACTTAATTTCTAGCTGAGCAAAATGCATAAATTATGAGTCAACTCTAGGTACCTCCTCCTGAAATATGGAGTTGATGAGATGTGCTTTTGAAAAATGGACATTCTCATGAGATGCACATCACACATATGGGGGTTTCCCTACTTACTCCTAGTTGCGCAAAATACATGCACAAATGCACAATATTAGTCAATTTTTGAGAAACTTCTTCAGATATATGGAGTTCATGGGATGTACTTTCTGAAGTGGATAATTGCTCTTTGTGAGTGCAGATACCTAGTTCTGCAAAGCTATTTTTCCACTCTTAGTTTAAATTCAATGAGCAACTTTAATCCTCAACAAATAGTTAAAGTCATGAAGAGGGTAGAATCATGTCATCATGTTTCCCAGGAGACATTTAACACAGGAATATGATTAACCATCCAATAGTTTACAGGAACTAGAGTTTAATTTTTGAATGCAGGTTTAGTGGGGATCCACCAATCCTTATAATAATCAAATAGCCAGGGATTACAGGTTAAACAAAGCCACGTAATGTAACAGATTACTTTTAGATTTTCTACCCAACAATTATCACAGTTTTTTATTCACTATGTCACTAGCACTATGCACAAGCACTTAAACTGGCTCCAAATTATGTTAGTTAAAAAACACTTGTTCCCTTTCACAAAAAGTAATCAAATTAAGATTTCACGTATTTAGATTGACGAAGTCGAATATGAACCTTGTGATGGGCAAAATCAATGTGGGAAGGATCAGAGACATTCTCCATCAGAGTATCGTAGCCGTAGAACAAATCACGCTGAAAAATCACAGTAGAAAACTCAGGCTTATCAAAGTCAGCAGGCAACCTGAAAAACAATTCCCACAAAACCAACAAACCTTGAATAAAATACTCCCCATTTCAATCAATTAATAATCAATTTGGTGAATATAAAACAGAGACATTATAAGAAAGTAACACTAACATGGGAGGGTTGGTGGCACGAGCTCTTTCCCACCCATTCTCATCTGGCCAAACAAAGAGCAGACTTTGAGACACCATTGCTGGAAACCTCGTGGCACATGCACTAGGTGACCCAACAGCTCAAGCTTCAGGTCCGTCCGACGATGCCTGAGGAATCCTAGTACAAGATCCGACGATGAGCAGTTGAGGATTGAAATTTAATTTGTACATGTACAATTATTTTGCCAATTTTACAAAAAAATCTGCTTCAATTCAAATGGGAACGAACTTCAATTTGAGGGTTTGACTTGGAAAAATCGGTGAAGCTGATTCGAATGCGGATCCATAGATCCATGGTAAGAAATGACCAATTTGTCTTTAAAGTATTTCACATCTTTTTGTGTGAGACACGTGTGTCTTCTAAGCAAAATTTTTGAATTTACGGAATTATAAAGTTTAATTTGTATCGATTTAGGATATTAAAGTTCAATCTATAAAATTAAAAATTAAAAATTTTAGTTTAAAAAATAAGTATAGTTTGAAGTTAAAATTATAATAAAGTCGACTATTTATTTCAAAAAAAAAAATAAAATACTAAAGACTTAATAATTTGTAAAATAAAATAATAAATTAACAATAATTATTGTCGGGACATAAAGAGTTTGGTTAACAATCACAAAATCCAAATATGATATTGAGCATGCAAATTGACCCAGGTCAAATGTATTGGAATTAGTTTATACTTTACATTTGAGCTTGTTTTTTTTTTTTTTTTAAATTCTTTCCCCACAAGAAGAAATTTGTTTAAATAATTTAGACTTCATTAAGGACATGTGAGACATTATGCCTCTTATATATTGGATCAACTTTAGGAGGAAGTTTATAGTTTGAGGTGATATATTATGTAACAATCATTAGTACCACTAAAATTAAATATAGAGTAAAGCTACACAACCCCTAAAAACTTCTACCTGAATTCTTCTTTTTTTTTTTTTCTTTTTTTCTTTTTAAGTGGCTCCTACTTTATATTCTTCAATTTTTTTTCTCGTCTTTTTTTTTTTTATTTGAAAATTCCAACAAAGCTAAAAACATTCACAACCCCAAGAAGAAAAAGGTTAGCTTTTACTCTACCATGTGTTCTAACACTGCTTAATTTGAATTTTAAACTTTTTTGTCTAATTTTTCTTAACTAGTTTGGATGCTAGTGTTGCTCGAGTTACACTTGACAATTTGTTAGATTATAGGTTTGAATTTATTGTAGGCTTGTCTTAATACTTTCAATTTTAGCTAATTTTATCGGAGAGATGATCCATCTCCTGTCAAAAAATAATATGCGTGACATTTTTTGATTTTGCTGCTATGTCCATCATTAATCCCCCATGTTTCTAAAAAAACCAATAGACTATGAGAGAACAAAAAACTAAAAATTAACATTATAATAAGAATATGAAGTAGCAGACATTAAAATGTTAAAACATTTCAATTGGGCATTTTGATAGACACTTTAAATCCAATGATTTAATAGAAAGGAGTGTAGTGTCTACCATTATGAGAAACTGATGATGCGAAACAAAACTTCAAATTAATCTACTATCTAGATAATAAAAACATGGGACTTAATTGTTTTAGATATAATCCCCAACAACAGACCAAATATAATATCATCATAAAGGAACACACCTCTTGGAGTAGGAGTAGGAGAATTAGGTTTAATAAGCCAGGCTTTGGAAAACATCAAGTCTCATCTCCACCTATAAGTGTCTACCTGATTTTCATGTAGTTCCCTCTTAAATACTCTATTTATTTGGTGCTCCCATAAACTATTTTGCTCCTTACCCTCGCGATATCAGGTGAACATGCGATGAATTTTTTTTATTTTTATTTTTTTCGGATACTCTTACATGACAAAGTCATATATAGTTCAAGTTTGCATGACAACACTTATTCTCGGGAAGGTGGGTGGTAGCTTTCCATCGACTCCCTAAGCTTCTGAATAATGACTTGCTTTTGTTTCTCCTCCATTTTGATCAAATACTATGAAGTAGGAAGTTCTTTTTGCTTTCAACATCAAAAAATTTGAGCTTAGAGTCATTATTATGCACGACCATCCCCCTCATGCCGCATTAGCTATGGCGTCTGATCATAATATTGATTTATGGATAAGGAATTATGTTTAGTAGTCCATAAAATAAAACACGATATATATATAATGACTATATACAAAAATTAATTTAGTCAAAATAATCTTGTATTATCTTCATAGATTTATGACTCTGTATAAAATTGGTAGCATATTAGAAGAGAAAAGACTTGACTTGAAAGCAAACTACATTGAAAAAAATATAAGTAATAAGTTCTTAAAAAATAAATTCTTTATAATTAGGATAAGAACTTGAGACGGACTCGTTATAGAGTGGATATGGCTATATGCTACTACAGATTACAGTTTAATAACTCATATCAAGCCTGCAAATTTGTAGTTTTTTTTTTCTTCTAATGAAATGATGCATCATAATTGGTATACCATTTGCCTTTGAGCTATTCAATACTAACTAAAACTGATGTCCGAAACTAAAATAATACTCCCCTCTGTACACAAAAGAATGAGCCTAGGTAATATTTTTATTGTCCAAAAAAGAATAACTCAATCTACTACTTTTAGTTTGTAATTACTTTCTTACCATCACTTTATGTCACATCAAAACTCTCTCTTTTCTCTCTTTATCATTATAAAATACATTTGTAAGAATAATTTTGTCAAAAAAATATACTCTCTCTTAAAAAGTTAGTTTCCTTAATTTGCGTACTTTATTCATTTTACTCATCCTTTTTTGGACGGAGGGAGTATGTTAGATTATTCTATGCTTCCGATAACTATCTTCAATACTAAAATCATACACCTATTGAATGTGAGCCTCTTTATATATCATCTGATGATACTAGAAAACAAATACGAACCAATCCATATTAAATACAAATTGGAAAAAGATAAAAACTAATAAAGTCACAACTTTAACTTACCACAACTAAAAATTATTTTTCTAAAAATTTGGTATTGTAGTCCTCCTCTAAAGTCCTCTAGCGAAATCATTACCATCAGAAAGTTCCAGAAATTTGAAGGGCTAAATGATAAAGTCTTTTCTCTCTTTATTTATTATTTTGTTGGGTTCTAAAATTGGCAAATGTATATAATAACTTGGTCTTTGTGTGTGGTTGCGCACCGCACCCTCTTGTGTGTGTATAAATATAATACATATAAATTACATGCAAAATTAGTGTATTTATTTATTTATTTACATAAAAATACATATATTATTGTTTTAATACTGTATTAAATTACATGTAAATAAAAATAAAATATTTATATATATATGCAGTTAATGTTGGTAAAGAATATCGTATGCTAATTGTTATTATCTATTAATAATAAGATTAGTTTATTTTACATAATACTGATGTGTTGTTCTTATAAAATAATAGGAATAAAGCCTTGACAGACTCAAAGTTTAATGATGCAGGGAATATTTAGATTTGGTACCGTTGTTTCAAAATTTGAACCAGACAATTTTTTTGGCATACTTTACCCGCGAAATACCAAAATTTGAGGTAACTACTGCGGAAATTCAAAATTTATCAAAAAATTCGAAACCCGAACACAAAAGCCCGCCATACTAAACGAACAATATCGACCGTCCATTACATTTCTCATCCAACCGTCCTGCTTACAGATTCCTCCTCACCAGCACATAAACGGCCAGTCAAATGCACCTCTCTATTCACCCACAAGCAAATCCTTACCATCCACTACCATTCCAATCCAACGTTCCAAAACTATAATCCGCGTCACCTCAAACGCACTAATCAAATCCCAGCACCAAACAATATATAATGACCACCCGTCGCTTCATCATTTCCACCCACTTCTCCTAATCCTCTCCCAAAAGAAAAGCCCACTCTCTCTCTCAAGTCCCTCCAGCGTCTAGAAATGGCACCCAAGGGAGAAAAGAAGCCTGCGGAGAAGAAGCCAGCAGCAGCAGCTGAGGAGAAGAAAACCACCGCCGCGGAGAAAGCCCCCGCCGAGAAGAAGCCAAAGGCCGGCAAGAAGCTCCCGAAGGAGGCCGGTGCGGCGGCCGGAGACAAGAAGAAGAAGAAGAACAAGAAGAGCGTGGAGACGTACAAGATCTACATCTTCAAGGTCCTCAAGCAAGTCCACCCCGACATTGGGATTTCCAGCAAAGCGATGGGCATCATGAACAGCTTCATCAACGACATTTTTGAGAAATTGGCCGGAGAATCATCGAAGCTCGCGAGGTACAACAAGAAGCCCACGATTACATCGAGGGAAATTCAGACGGCAGTGAGGCTGGTGTTGCCAGGGGAGCTCGCTAAGCACGCTGTTTCCGAGGGAACGAAGGCGGTCACCAAGTTCACTAGCGGTTAGGGTTTGGGCTTGGTGTAGACTATGAGGTTGAAATTTGGGGGTTTTAGTTGTAGAGGTTTTTGGTTATCTGTGACTTGTTAAATAGTATCCGGGCTGGGTTATCTTGTAGTTTTTCTTTCTAAATGTAGTTGAATGAATGAATGGGTATCTTGTCGATTAGATGTTTTCTGTATTTTAATGAATGTATGGTTTTGTTACTTAATTTCTAACTCATTATCTAGAAGACGATTCACCCATAGCGGGAGTTCGTTTGGTCGTCGTTGGGAGGATAATCATTGAACCTTTTGGGTGGTTTTGAATTTCACTATTGTGAAATATGGATCTTAAGAATGTTGGGTTGGGTCGGACTTTTAATGTTCGGGTAACAAATTAGCAGGGTGTACAGGTTTGGGGTGAAACATCTCTTCTAGATAATAATAATACTCTGTTGAAACTCAATGCAATCTCTTTTGCCAGTTTAAACCATACACGTCTCACAGATGGTTTCAGATAAAACTTACAAAAACAAACCATTTCAAATTGCAATTCTGGTGAAAACAGAGGATAGTAAAGCTGCGTTATCGCAAAAACACAGGATTCTAAATTTGACTTTCTTGTGAAAATGGAGTACTCTAAGCATCTCCGCTTCATGTTATGATTGATAGTACGCATTTAACAAAACCATTTTTCACACCCCTCCCTCAAAGGAAGGAAATCCATTCCGCAAAAACTGAATAATTAAGCTAAAGAGTTCATTTCCCATAAGGAGTAGCAATCTTTTGTAATAATACTGTTATATTTCAGTATTCTACAAGTACAACGGATCTCTCTATGCATGATTTCTGGTCCGTGTTTGTTAACTGACAATTATGCCACGCTATAAATTTACAGTAATGCTTACGACTCTAATACAATAACAATAATTTCTGGTTCCTAACTTAAGCTATAGCTCTTCCCAAAACTAATCAATTTCAGCATGGACGTAATCGACGTATGCAAAATTCTTCTGGAGATTATGCAGTGTATAAGCTAAGATGGAACTTATAATTGCACTTCCGGCCAGAATAATTCGTAATTGCATAACTGGAGGAACCCCAGCTGTTGCAGCGCAGACAACAGCTACGCCTATTAGGAACTTCTGCAATGTCTGGAAACTTGCGTAAGCCTTTTTACACGATGAACACTTTAATGTGTGCTGCTCATATCTATCTAGCATCTGCGTATTATACAAAATGCCAATTGTCAAGCAAATATGGCGGAATACAATTTCCGTTCTACAAAAGAAGTTCCATGTCTCAAATATTTATTTTCCACAAAAGTTCTGTTTTGATTGAGAATGACACAAATGTTCTCATGCTTAACATGGCAATCGCATTATCATGCCACCAATAATAAACTCATTATTTAGAGACAAACAGGGAATGAAAAAATTATCTTTATCATTCATGAATTTTTCAAGTGAAGACTTTTTTTGTGGAAGATGGGAGTATATCAGTGTTCTGGGACCATACAAGAATGGACCAACTCAGTTTGAACAATCTCATTTACCTGACGTTTTGACAAGAATGTGGACGGCAAGGATTGAAGATTTGGGACACCAAACCACTCAGGTTGGCTGTTGCCATGTCTTCTCAGCCAGTTTCTGAAAGCCAGGACTAAGCGATCAGCTTGTGTGGGTGTAAATGTGATTTTTGCATACTCCTTGTTGACATCAGCCGAACCCTCCATCGACTTTGAAAGGAAGACTTTCTCTTGACCTTGAAGAACAATCATGTCTCCATCATATACCTTGTTTGAAGTCCAATGTTCATTCCATCTGGGAATCACCTGTTGTTTCAATGCAAGACTTATCAATGTAGGATAAGGCAAATTGTAATTGTAAGCCAATCTGCAACTGCAAGCATCCATCATATAAGACTATAGAAAGGGTTCAGTTTTCACTTGCATCTACTTATTAGGAACTAAAATAAATAAAGGAAGGAGAAGACAAAAGAGCAGTAACATAAAAGCAGAAAACTCCAGGAGTCTGGTGTAATGAACTTAAGAGTTCAACTGATTTTAACCCCCACCCCAAAACGAAAAACATGACCTCTCTCTCTCTCTCACACATCCTATTTTGTTTCGATGCAAAGAGAAAGTGGCGGGTGGGGTAGGTTCTTTGTTATAATTAAAGAAGACAGAAAGATACTATGGCGCGCCTTGACAACAATTTTCATGCTTAAGAACAATTTTTAAAGAAAAAAAGGTAGTCTATTTGGACAAATAATAGTTACCGTTAGGGGGACAGGCGAGTCTACAAGGTCTTAGCTCACAAGTTGGAACTCAAACTCACCTGAAAGATTAAGTTGATAGGTCCCAATCCTGTGAGTATTAATCCTTCAACTTTATATCGATATGGGACCCAAGGAGTTCTATGCAAAACATACAGTAGTTCATATGCTTATTCGTGCTAGTACTTACTTCAAAACCACCACATAATACTTGACACTGACATACTTGACCAATATAAATTATTCATATCCCAATACAGCAATACTTAGGCAAGGAATTCTCAAGAATAACCTGTACAAACTAGCAGCATAGCTATGACCACAGCTGTAACTAGTAGCCGGCAATCAATTAGTATTTATATAACATCATCAATACTACCATATTGCTGTGTTATGAGTTAAATTAAGAGACAGAAGAGCAATCTGATTGATCAGAAATATGGTAACCATTTGTTATTTCCATAAATTTGAAAGTCAGGAATTGAAAACAAAGGAAGTGATTTTACCTGCCACCAGGCAGGTCCAGGCATTGTGAATTGGAAGAAATTTCGGGCGCTACAAACAATTGAACGGGTTTTCCCAGGTGCCATTGGTACATTGAAGGAACAAATCCATATGACCCATTTTTGATCGCCCACAATAGGAAGTTTTGCGTCAATCTCTATTCTGAAACAACAAATATATTAGATTGAGACCCTGATGAATAGAGACTAATGCACATTTGACACACTATCTGTCATCATATGCACGTATTAAACCAGACAGACACATCACACATGCACAAAATATGCATTGAAATACTAATTTGTCCACATATAAGCAGTGGATACTTCATTCCCTACATGACATTCTAATAAATGATCAAGATAAACACTCCATCACTTTCAAAATGTAAGAGCATTATTAACTTTGAAAATTTAATTAAGAACATTTAGAGATTAAAATTGACACGAATCCATTTAGTTGTGAAAAAATTGTTTTATATAACTAATAGATCTTTATAATTTGATTTCACAATTGTATAAACTCTAATCAAATGAATTCATGTCAATTAGAATTGAAAATGTTTGAATTTGACTTTTCGAAGTCAATAATGCTCTTATATTTTGAAATGGAGGTAGCAATAAATAATCGCGTTAACTAAAAGCAATAGAGCAGTAATATTGGACCATTCTATATGACATTTATGACTTGTGATGAGACAAGTTATTGGCACACACTGAATAATATGCAAAATCAATTTAAGTTTAAGAACTTAAGATGGGATTAACAGGCCTACTTGTTTATATAATAACAAGGTGCAATGAATTCTGCACTTATTTTTGGATTCCCATCATTCAATCCAGCAAAGCCCCAGTGGCCAGAAGACTCCATCTTAAATGGCAAAGGCTTGGCTCTATCCCTCCTTCCTGTAACCTGTAGAGAAGTTTGGGTACTCGTAAGGAAAACAGAGACGTTAATTGAGAAATAAAAATATTTTAAGACGGGTCTTCTCTAATAGTTAGTCCAAAGATGACATGGTCATCCCCTACTTAATTTCTAGTTGAGCAAAATGCATACACTATTAGTCAACTTTAGGTACCTCCCGAAATTTGGAGTTGATGATATGTGCTTTTGAAAAATGGACATCTCTCATGAGATGCACACATCATGTACGGGGGTTTCCCTACTTACTCCTAGTTGCACAAAATGCATGCACAACTGCACAATATCAGTCAACTTTTGAGAAACTTCTTCAGATATATGGAGTTCATGAGATGTACTTTCTGAAGTGGATGATTGCTTTTTGTGAGTGCAGATACCTAGTGCTGCAAAGCTATTTTTCCACTCTTAGATTAAATTCTATGAGCAACTTCAATCCTAAATAAATTTTGAAACCAGGGATATTTCTTCTCTTTGTTGGCATAGAAACAGTAAAAACAGTTTCAAACCTTAGAATATATTTTAAATTGTAAGACTGTATAGTCTGTATTCTTTCATACTGAAGTACTGAACTATTCATTGTCTTTTCTTCAGTATCATATTCTTGTTAATATCCTAGAATTTCTTTCTGTTCCATTTCCTCCTGAACATTGTATTTTTCCATGAGATGAAGAAAAATTTAACAAGGGAGAGAAAATAAAGAAATCGGAATCGGCACAAGTTGATTCATCCTTGTCATGAGATATGGATGCATGCATTCCCAGGTCCTGAACAATCGGAGACTGTTGCCCATGGATATGTTATAAGTACTGATATACTGAAATATATAAACAGGAGATGACATGGGAAAAATAACGAAGTGGTGGGTAGAAGAAACATAAGCCTTTGTGATACCCTACCTCACCTCATATTAAATTAATATAAAAAAACATTGAAATTTGGTCAAGAAGAACTGCATCTTAGAGAACACATAGCCCAGTATAGAATATAGACTTCATGAGAAATTGCCAGACAAGATAGTCCAGTGGGGCTTGCTTGGAATACAATTTATGGAAGTAAAAATCCTTCATAATCCGAGTTGCATTAATTAACCAAACACGTACATAAATGATTCTTTAAGTCCAGAAGCTCCTTTGGAGCCTCTACCAAAGGCTGCCTATAACTTTCGTGCTAAATATTGCCAGAAAACTCTTAAGTAAGCATGATGCCAAGCGCAGAGCATAACTAATAAGCAACAAGTGTGACAATTTATAAAATAGATGACCCTTCTCCGGACCATGTTAACGAATTATTTATATCTAGGATACAATGGCAGATGATAAGTATGCTAGAGAATTAGATGTCGATTCTATTTCGTGTATTGCATGGTTTGCAGCTAATTTGTAAATCCTCCCATCTACTTTTATTTTACATAAAATGTTGCAATCATTGGAATTAGAAGACTCCTTATAAACTCCAGCCAGTCCCTCACAGATTTTCATAAATCTGATTCTAAAATGTAAGAGAAAATCAGAGGTTGGGAGACATCGTCACAACAGAGACAGGTTGTAAACTATTTGTATAATACATGACGTTCCATACAACCATATTTCTGGTGGTGACTTGAGGTAATATCATAACCGGTTTGGATTCACTAAGTAATAATTGAGAAAATAAACATTACTTTTCTCTTTCCTATTACACTAGGGCTACATTTGGAATTCATAAAAGTCCAGGGAAAATAAAACCTAAAATTTTATTGCTCTTTAACCTTAACCATCAATCACATTATATTCTAACATTGTTGTTGATATAATGATTTTTGGAAGTATAGTTATTTAGCTTTATGTTAGTTAAGATATTTTATTTTATTTTTCATTTTAAGATTAAATTGCGGGGGGGGGGGGGGG
>JAUMHB010061287.1:17317-30871 GCA_032359685.1 Pittosporum tobira
CCTCCTCTCCTTCCCCTTTCTTCTACATTTTCCAAGTTCCAAACTGACCCTAAGTGAAAAAATTTTGATACATATTAAGCTGGAAATTAATACAGGAAACCTTTTTTCAATGACATCCTATAGAGGAGAAAACCTCACTCTAGGCTGTTAGTACCCGAGTACCCGGTCGAGTACTCCTAGGTCGAGTTTTAATGAGTTGATTAATTTCTGAATAATCACCGAATAAAATAGTGATTAACACCCGAGCACTCGTTCTAGGTTCTAGGCTCTCCCTCTACCAAGTAGGTTCACCTAGCGAGCTTTAGAACATTGGTATTAACAAATAATAGTCATGAAGAGAGCATAGAGAATCGCGTCATCTTGTTTCCCAAGAGACATTTAACACAGGGATATGATTACCCATCCAATATTTTACAGGAACTACAGTTTAATTTTTGAAAGCAGGACTAGTGGGTATCCACCAATCCTTATAATAAGCAAACTTGTCTTCAAATAGCCAGGGATTACAGGTTAAACAAAGCCACATAATATTACAGATTACTTTTAGATTTTCTACACAACAATTATCACAGTTTTTTATTCACTAGCACTATGCACATGCACATAAACTGGCTCCAATCCAAACTACGTAAGTCAAAAAACACTTGTTCTCTTTCACAAAAAGTAATCAAATTAAGATTTCACATATTTAGATTGATGAATATGAACCTTGTGATGGGCAAAATCAATGTGGGAAGGATCAGAGACATTCTCCATCAGGGTATCGTAGCCGTAGAACAAATCACGCTGAATAGTCACAGTAGAAAACTCAGGCTTATCAAAGTCAGCAGGCAACCTGAAAAACAATTCCCACAAAACCAACAAAGCTTTAATAAAATACTCTCCATTTCAATCAATCAATAATCAATTCGGTGAATATAAAACAGAGACATTATAAGAAAGAAACACTTACATGGGAGGCTTGGTGGAACTAGCTCTTTCCCACCCATTCTCATCTGGCCAAACAAAGAGCAGACCTTGAGACACCATTGTTGGAAACCTCGTGGCACATGCTCTAGGTGATCCAACAGCTTGAGCTTCAGGTCCGTCCGACGATGCCTGAGGAATCCTAGTACAAGATCCGGATCCATCAAAAGACCACCCGTGGTAAGAACATTGCAAATGCCCATTTTCATCAATCCTTCCTTCCTATAATGCCCAGAAAAAACAAAAAGAAAACGTATTTATCAAAACCCTAGTTTTATAAGAGCTAGCTAATATTGTATGGGGTACTATATATTTGCTACTCCCACTCCATCCCATAAAAACTGGTCTAGTTTCACTTTTCAGGTCAAATTTGAACATTTTTACAGTCATAATTTATACTACAGACATGATATTTGTACTCCAAGTTTCTCCAATTACACTCCAACACAATACAAAGTCTGCATCATTTGGACCTTGCAATGGAGTGCAGGTGATAAAAAAGTAAAAATATAAACCACCTTTACACTATCTCTATAAATACAGGTAGAGCAACTATAATAACTTCATCAAACTTACTACTAACTTGAATGTTGTTGAGTTCGAAAATCTAAATATATGCTTAATAACTTATTCTAAAAATGATCAACCAACTGCCTTTTCTGACGGGACTTGAGGGAATATAAATATTGGATCTTGAGTGCTTTTGTAACCATAAATGGCAGACAATGAAAGAATTAATTACAGATAATGGAGCAAGGCGATGAGGGCATTTGTCATCTAAAACAACCCACTGAGAAGTGGAATTATCAAACCAAATTACGAGGTCGCGATTGAGGAGCTGGAAAGGGGTAGGGAGGGTAGGGTCAAGATCTTCGAGGAGAGAGACCGGGTACCAGTGGTCTCGCCATGAGAACTTAGAGGAAGTTGATTCTTCTTGTAATTCTTGTTGGTAATCATCTTGAGTTTCTTTGAGTTGGGTTTCTTCTGTGGGGCTTGGTGATGATGGTGGAGCAGCTACTCGTAGAGGAGAGTATAATTTTCTTGATCTGGAAGTTTTTGGTAGTGGGTTGAAGAGATTTGAAGGTTTAGTGAAGTGGGTGCGATTTGGTTGGGGAATTAGGGTGGAAAATGGTGTTGAGAACAGTGATGATGCCATTTTTGTTGGTAATGATTTCAGTTCCTTGATGAATTATATATCTTTCTATTATATAAACATAAAAAGCTTAAAGTGAATATCAACCATATGAAATTATGAATACGAACGAATATGAAACGAAAGGAGCTGTAGCTCTTGTGGAGAAAAGAAGAGTTTGCGTGCAAGTTTGTAATGTTTCTCTGGAACCATCCATGGTCGTCTTCAAGCGGGCCAAGCCAGAAAGCCAACTGTTGATTTTCTAGATAATTTCATGAAGTTATTCAACACTATTTTCTTTTTATTCACACGTCTTTCAAATTTCATCAAATTATTTCTTTTTTATTTTAAAAATTTTATCCTATCATATTTTTATTAATAAAAGTTTAAAATAACTAGATAAAATTATCGTGCTTGATAAATTATAAAATGAAATAATATTTTAACCACAACAAGTGATATTTTAAATTCTAAACAACTTGATAATACAACTTAAAAAGTGAATCCTTCCCCCCCCCCCCCGGTTAAACATCAATTTTCATGATAAAAATACTAATTATTTTTTATTCATAGATATATTTGTACTACTTTTTGTGTTTTAAAATGAAATTAATTTTTTTATTCTAAAAACATGTTGTTTTGTTACTTTTTAATTTGTATATAAACAACTTGTACCTCATTTTAAAAAAATGATAATAAGCTGTTTCAAAAAAGGTTACTTTATATCTCTAATTTTTTTCAGTTTAATTATGTATAAAGTAACATGTAGTTTTAAAATATTATTTCTAACTAAGAGATTAATTATGATCATAATATTATTATTATATTCTTAACTGACGTGAGGAATATATTTGTAAAATTAAAATTAAAATTTTACGTTTAAATTTTATAATCTCTAAACACTAAATAAAATGCTACTCAATAAGCACTAAGCAATAAGCATAGGCAAATATTTTCAACCACCTGTCTCAGTACCAGGAACACGAACAAGTATATATTGCCAGAAGAAGTAACAGTTTACTGGGAATAAATAAATAAATAAAGAAATAAAATTCTCAAATTTTCTTTCACCACACGTTCATTATGCCCTCCCTTATTTACTTGTAATGTAAACTACAGTATAACACAACTATTCATTAACATATCACCAACAAGGGAGAGGCATATTATGAAATCAATTCACAGAAAAAGTACAGAACTAGAGCTTCTAATTATTCAGGAACTACTAGTTGGCATACCGAAATAAATTATATTGTTTCTCTCTTGACTTTTGCCATTCCCGTTCCCGGGGGTAGAATTGACAAACTACTTCTTAGAGTAAGTTCAATGATCGGGTCCAACATCACGAGAACCGGTGTTAATATAAGGTCCCCGGAAAGTTGCCTGCGGTGGAAGCGGCTTTGATGAGTCAATCACTGGCATCTTCGATGACTTGGTCCTGTATGTAACAAACAATTAAATTTAAGTTGTAGCAATGATATAAAGTAAATTTTTGTCATGTAGATTTTATAATTACTTCCTTTCACTTGAAAAAAATGAAACCTTGATATACTTACGCCATATAAAAGGGAAACGCTAAACCTGCACCTGCAAATGCTACCAAGCCTGAGGCCACCATGATATTGCGTGTTCGGGACATGAAGATTGCTAGAGTCGCGTCCAATGAACAATCTAGAAATCAAGTAATGAAAGGGTTTCAGAGATCAGGACATCTCTTTATTGTCTATCGGACAATATCTGTGCTAAAATGCTTAGCTACTCTTTAAAGAGCATCTAATACTTCCACTGTACAAAAAAAAGTCACATTAGTCAAATGCTTATGTTAAAGAATTATAGTTTAATTTATTTGACGGGGATATAAGATGACATAACGTCCTCACGTTTACTATCACAATTTCATATGGAAACAGAAATACCCTTAATATTTGCAAAATACAAAAATCAGACTCTTTTTATGGAACAAAGGGAGTACCACTGAAGTAATGTTAGAATGTTTAACATGGAACTCCCATAGGCATGCGTTCTGTGTTCCAGGTACTGGCGTTTCAAATCATGGAACAAGAACAATTATTTAATGAACCAAGATCATAAGTAGCGTTCCTTCATACTGGCTTACTGTTTCATTAAGCGTTCCTGGTAACCACGGGTCTGATATTTTAATATCCATCTCTTATTTAAAGACACCCGACCTTTTTTCTCTGAATGAGCAGTTGGATAATCCCCCAATCAGTTTAAGCCTTTAAGGAGCTCTTAGATAAAGCATGACAGTAACTCTGAAATAATTCTGTCAGCTTAACCTTAATTAGCACCCCGACCCACAGACCATAGGAAACTCTACGTTCTAAGCCCCCTGGACGTCATAGGTGATGTGGGGTTCCTTCAGATGCACGTGGGATTTGGCCCAACATAGGTGATGTTGGGGTTCCTTTAGATGTGCACGGGTGTTTACAATGTTCTCTGCCTAGTGTTTGCGATACCTTACCTACCTCCCATTTGTTTTACCAAAAAAATAAAAAAAGAAGATAGCTTAAGGTTATGCTGCTTACCTGTAGAAACAAAATAGGACAGATCATCTAGAGTCTGAAACACTGCCCCTCAAATTGAATTAGATTGAGAATTGAAATGTTATACTACTACTATATGAGGAACATCCAATCTTAGTTTTCACACATCTACTTCCCAATGAAAACTAGTGTCCCTTCAAGGTAGACCTAGTGGTTATACATAGTACCTTCCATAAACATGAAAGTAGTTTACAGCTACCCTATTACACTTCTACGAAATAATATGCACTCAACTGCAAGTATATATTTATTCTCAAGGGCCACTAAACAGTAACTAGAGCATCAAACAGACCATGCTCGGTTATTTGGTTATATTATTTCTATATCAAGTGGAAACAGCAAGTTACAATATTTTGGAATCACATAATGTCAGGAACATAATCTGAAATGTCAGCATGAGATTTAGCATAAACGTCTCTCCGGCTTACTCAATTTCTTTGTACATATAAGTCGCTGCAGGAAGCAGTTTTATGATAGACATACTAACATGTGAATGGTCAACGAACATGCGGTTTGAAGGCAAGAATCAGTCCTGAATCTTAATGTCCTTATAACATTCAAATTTATATCCAACAATTGAGATATTACAAAATATGATGAAACATAATTGCAAGTCATGTGAATAAATTAAAAAGAAATTTAGGAATTGGTTTACTCATACATATAGCAAAAGCAATCTACACTCAAATTCTGAACAAAGTCTCTCTTGGTAATGATTTGATTACGCCATCAGCTCTGAAAGCCATGTTAGAGTTGATTACACTTCAGGTAATTGGTGACAAATAAAAGGCAGAACAAGATTTCTAGCTACTTATATTTTCAACCTACTAAACAGAACAACAAAACTTCAGTCCATGGTATCTTTCCCAATTCTTTCAGTCTGATACACAATTGAAATTTCAAATTCATGTCATAAATCACAAACCCAGGATTTATATATCATTTATATTTTACGGAGAAATGCTCCTTCCCATTGATAAGAAACCAAATAAATGAATAATTACCCATTCAGACCAATCCTGTAGATGACTATGTTTTCTCTAAGAGGTTAGGAAGACTCTTCCACATACTACGAATATGATGTTATAGTTGTTAAATTCATCGATTAAGCATTTCCGATTGTCTAAATTTATAATTTCAGTACGTCATTACTTTGGAGATAGTTAAAAAGCCATAGCCTAAGAGCAAGCAGTTGAAGACTCAATCATTGACTCCAAAAACAGAGCACTACTGTTTCAAAAATAACAACACAAAAATACATTTCAGTTTTTCAAAATAAATACTGGATTTTACATGGAATACTAAATGATTAGAGAATATAATATTAATTATATTAATATAATTAATATTATATCTATAATATTATTATGGTAATATGTTTTTTAGTATTATTATGGTAATAAATTTATTAGATTTCAATTTGGATTAGATGTAGGTTACTTGGCCCACAAGTAACATAGCCTATAAGGTCACGTAATCGTTATTTAATATGTTAATAATATAATATCATGTTCTTCTACAAAATAAATAATTAAATTATTTATACCTAAAATATAGAACCAAAAAAATAAAAAATAAAAAAAAGAGTACCAAGCACTGGCTAAAGTAAACTCAGATTACATACAAAATCTAGAAATTGTTGTTTCGGATATCTTTTGAAGCTGAGATTTGCTTAGAGCAAATTGAAGCCAAACAAACCCTAACGCGATTTATGCGAATGGATGTATATAGAAATTAATAAACAAAATATACAGAAAATGCAACAAATTTACCTCGAGGTAGCAAAGATGAACTAAGTTGTTACCTCACGGCGGTGGTCGGTAAAGAGCTCCGAACGAAATGGCGAAACCAGTAGCCGGGTTCCGAACTACAAACTTCATTCGGCCCGCGAAAAGAACACAGATCTGATCCGGTCCAACTGAAGTGTCATCGAAACATGGCCCGGTAACCAAAAAATAAAATACCCGTCCGTATTGGCATTTAATCAAACTGACATTATTTGTCTCATTTAAAATATATAAAAAAAAAAAAAGACAAATACAGATTTAGGCAAATCGAATTTGTTTAGTACAATTTATTTTAAAATAGTTTATAATTTATTTGTTAATTATAATTTTTTCTTGAGCCAAAAAAAATTTATTGACTAATTTTTTAAAGTAAATTAATAGTATTGTTATATTTAAACTATAAAAAATTTTAAATTAATTTTAAAAAAATTGACTTTTAAAAATAAGTTATAATCACTAATAATCAGTAAAATCAAAAAGGGCCATCGTATTTCATTAAATATCAAATAATCGATAGACTTATCCTTATCAAAGTGAAAACATTTAAGTTAATATGTATATATAATCCTAATTTTTTTAATCTTAATTTGAATGTCACAGTTTGAAATAAGTCATCACATGGTACGGGTGTTAAACGAGCAAACTTGAGTCGAGTTTGCCGAGAATAAATTCAAGTTTATTTAAATAAACAATTTATTTGTCTAATTTGGCGCCTTAAATTAAGCAACTTTTTATCAAATTTTTAACTGAAGAAATTCAAATTTTTTTATAAATAATTTAAAATATTTAATTTTATCAAATTATTAACAAGCTAAAGTCAAACTTTAGATAAATTGAACTCAATTTTTAAATGAACTAGTGGACCAGATTAGTTGAGAGAAAAATATCTTGTCCTAATTGAGATGTCTGACGAGTTTCAGGGCAGCCTTCATACGAGGCTAGCTCTCAACGAATTAGGTGAGCAAGAAACTGGCTCAATAGATGAACGCAGTATAATATCAGGCTCGTTTGGTATAGTTTATTTGAAAATAGATTATAGATTATTTAATAATCAGATTATTGCATAAGTAGTTAGTTCTGTTTGATGTAATTTTTTTAAAACAGATTATTGAATAAGTAACTTTTTAGAAGTGATTATTATGTGCTTTAGCAGGTTGTATAATCTAAAAATAACTTATTAAATAAAGTGAAACAAACAAAAAATTGAAATAATTATAAATTTTAAAAATATATAATTACTTCTAAAAATTGGAACCAAACAGACACGTACACTTGATCTGATAATGGTTACATAAACTATCTTGCCAAGTAATCTTCTCTTCTGTAAACAGTTGGATCGTTTTGAAGATGGTAAGAATCAACCTCAAGATTGTTACCTTGTGACATAGGATTGGAGTTTGGTTCGCTACCACCGAGGTTGGCAACATTGAGGATATAAACTAAAGAACGTTGAGATAAATGTTCCACATCAAATATCTAAGAAAGTATGTTGAGATAAATATCTCACATCAAGTATTTTGAAAAAGTATGATCAAATTTATATACTTGAGGAGCTTCTCCACTTATAACCAATTAGTTTTAAGTTGGATATTTTAACGGTATCATAGCTAGAAAAATGTTAAGATAAATGTCACACATCAAGTATCTAATAAAGTATGTTGAGATAAATGTCTTCCATCAAAGCATGTTGCTTCAACGAACGTATAGGATGGGCACTAGCAACAATGGTGTCATCTACATAGACTAGAAGGCAATGAACAAGCTATTTTCAGTCTATATGCCTAGCTCGAGCCACCGTTGGCTACCGCCAATTATCGTTAAATACCATTGAGAAAACGCAGGGAAAATGTTGAGATAAATGTCACACATCAAGTATCTAAGAAAGTAGTATCTAAGAAAGTATGTTGAGATAAATGTCTCACATCAAAAATCTAAAAAAGTATGTTGAGATAAATATCTCCCATCAAGAATCTAAGAAAGTATGTGGCTTCAACGAACGTATAGGATGGGTAGTAGCAATAATGGTGTCATCTACATAAATTTAGGATGGGCACTAGGAACAATGGTGTCATCTACATAGACTAGAAGGTGTCATCTACATAGACTTAGGATGGGCACTAGCAACAATAGTGTCATCTACATAGACTAGAAGGCAGTGAACGTGCTATTTTCAGTCTATATGTAAAAAAGTATATTAAGATAAATGTCTCCATAAAAAATTTAAAAAAACGTCTTGCTTCTATTTTCAGTCTATATGTAAAAAAGTATGTTAAGATAAATGTCTCCCATCAAAAATCTAAGAAAACATGTTGCTTCAACAAACGTATAGGATGGGCGCCAGCAACAATGGTGTCATCTACATTGATTAGAAAGTAGTGAACGTGCTATTTTCAGTCTATATGTAAACAAGGTATTAATCCATAAATTATATAAGCAATTTATACTCATAGGAGCCTTGAGTCGATGGAGGTTTGAAACCAAGTGGAAGCTTCATATAAACATCTTCCTCTAGCTAACCAGGGAATTTTCAGTCTATATGTAAACAAGGTATGATCACTTTTATTACCGATAGAGGCAAAACGGAAGAAGGGCAATGAAAAAATTGACAAACCAAAATACCTATTATAAAAATGTTTACCGCCCCTGTCGGGAGCCTGTATTAATCCATAAATGATAAAAGCAATTTATACTCATAGGAGCCTTGAGTCGATGGTGGTTTGAAACCAGGTGGAAGTTTCGTATAAACATCTTCCTCTAGTTAACCAGGGAAGGGCTCATTAAAACTCGACCCTTTAAAAGTTCGATAATATTAAATATTTTAAATTATTTATAAAAAAACTCAAGAGAGACTCATTAAAAGTTCATTTAATTAAAACAAACCAAACTCAAACTCGTAAACTTATTTACTTAAACAAGTCGAGCTTGAACTCAAATTAACACCCTTATATATTATGACTCATTATGAATGACTGCATTGGTGATGTCAAATTGGGAAAATGTCCACTTTTTTTATAGCTTCCGTGCCAAGAAGGTTCAAACAAGTCATTTTTCCGAAAGGGCAAAAGTTCCAAAATAATTAAGACCACCTATTTAGCGAAAACTTTCGACCAGTAATCCGGCCTTGTGTTCGTGAAGAGCACCATCAAACTTCGTATTTGACCTTAAAATCCATTTACAGTTACAATATCAACCTCTTTGAGGATAAACAAGTATTTGGACATTGAATTCTTAGGGACATGGCAAATGAAATGATGCTAAAATATGAAAATGATTATAGTATTATTAACTATTGCGGGATAACAAGTATTGTAACATTGAAAAGAAAGTCTTGAAGGAGTGGAATTTAAGTGCGGACGTGACTCTTGGCTTCAAATGGATGATAATCATAGATCAAACAAAAATAAGTTAAAAGCTTATGATAATGGCCTTAATAGAGAATGGCCAAAGTTTTGAATACATATTATAACTTATAAGCACCCTAAAGCTTGCTATCAATTCAAAGATTCCTAAGTGATAAGTTTGATAAATCTACTCCAACTATGTATCCTTATGATACGATATTTCAAAATCCGTGTGTATCTTGTATATTTCTTTTTCTAGGAGCTCAGAATCAATTCTGACCCCAGAAAGTGAAGAAACCAAGCCCCATGACAACTTTCGAGTAAAAAATTTCTAAAGAATAAGTTCACAAACTAAAGCAAATATGATTGACAATCAAGCCATTTCCAATTTACTAATCTGTGAATCCACAGACACGAAATAGAGCAAAGAAAATCAAAACAACCAAATATTGAAACCTTTCAAATAGTAATAGCCTTAAAAAGAATTAGTCTCATATACTACAAGCCACATTAAAGTTGAACAAACAGACAATTCTGCACCAAGTTCTCCACACTGCAGAGAATTAGAAACTTTCAGGCACACAGTTTCAACTATCCCATTTTTTAAAAAAAACATAAGGCACAAGTTTAATATATTGGCATTTCATTTCAAGAGGAAATGAAATGAAACACTAATATTACTGAGATATCTGATTCTGAAGGTTTTACTTAGCCGTCACATCACGGCTTGATGAGCCTGGACGTCCTGCTGCTGCTGGAAGTTCAGAGGCCTCCTGAAGAGCATAATGTGTGGCTCTGGTCTATGGACTGCATAGTGGACCCACCCTCTACTCTGCTGAACACCAATTGCACGCCATTCATTCTATTTCACAAAATCAAATTAACTCTCAACATCAATAGGATATCCCATAATTGTAAACTTGTCAAAAGGAGAGGCAGAGGAGATGGGAGAAATAATTCAATTTCATTGCTAGGCTATGGAGAAACACGAAGAAAAATTAAGGAAACATTAATTAACCAAATGTACTATTCAATTCCTGGATGCCAAATGAACTCTGCTATGATCATTGTTTTGTTGATCATACGTATAAGACACACTTATGCATATGATAGTAATTAATTAATTATAACCACATAAATAATTACATAGGTGTCAAAGGAAAATGAGACAAGTATAAACTCATCATCAGGGGATGACATACACCCTATGTCAACAAAGAGAATCCCATTTGTCATTTTAAGGTTCTAGAACAAAAGTCCCATTTGATCGATTGTAGTATAGAATGACACAATTTCCTCAAGTTTACTTTCAAAACTTCATTATCACAGCCGATCCAACACCTTTACAAGACAACATAGATCAGGGCATTGTACCAAGCATACAAACCCCTCACTCAAACAGATCCACTGACAGGATTTAACAGAGCACAGCCAATAAGTTCAACCGCTACTAAACTAACCACTCACTATGGTTAAGACTAAATATGGAGATTAAATATATCCTTAGTAATTGCAAAATTTTCATATGGGACTCTTTTTGTAGGACGTAAGTAGTATGAAGTTGGCGCTACAGCATCTACGAACCCAAAAAGAATCCCTTTCTTTAGATTGTATAAAATGACAAAATTTCCTCAAATATAATTTCAAAATCACATTGCCATGCCACCACTACTGAACTAACAACATAAGGGTAAATAAGAAAAGAAATTATATCCTCGCTATCTACAAAAAGACCAAAGTGGGACAATTTCTATGGGACAAGCGAGTATAAATTTGGTGTTCCAGTTTCTAATTAATTGCTTCATTTCCTCAGCTACCAAACATGAATAGAAACTTGCTGTAACCCTAATTAAGAAAAAAGTTCACAACTGACCTCAGATAGAAGTCGATTCTTAGGGAGTAATTTAGCGACCTCAGGAGGAAGAACAACGTGCCTGTTTGTATTCATCCATCAATTAACCAAAGAAAACGACATCGCAATCCTAATAACATACACCATAGAGGTGAAAAGGGGAAATGTGTACCTGTACTCGTAGGTGTCATCGAAGTACTTCTCCGAGTATTGGATCTGACCCATCGGATTGATCTGTGAGATTGAAGCAAAAGATGAGAAATAACCAAAACCCCAACCCGAATTGATGAGCAGATTTTGGGAGAAATGTAAGGGTTAGGAGGATACCTTTCGGGGACACAGGAAATGTGTGATAGGGAATTAAAAAGTTGGTTAGGGGCCAAAATGACAGTGAAAGCTTTATTTTACTAAAACGGTAAAATTAGATGTATTTTTGAATTTCAAATTTCAAACTTATTTTTGTTTCCCGCTTTGGTTTCTAATTAAGCACTTTAATTTTATAATAATAAAGCACTTCTAGCTTCTTAGACATTTTTGTTTATTTAATTTGAATATGATTTTTTCTATTTTATATACGTAGTAGTATAATTATATTTCAATTGGAGCAAAAAAAAAATTGGAAGTCTTTGGTTCCACTTTTTAGTTAAAAGAATTAATTTTAGTAGTACAAATTTCTGATATCATCCAAAGTGCAACATAACAAAAAAATCTATCCTTTTTTGTGTGTGTGTGTGTGTGTGTGTTCTTCTTCTTGAGCGGGAACAATGACTGTAAATTGGAGTGCCAAGTCTGAGTTGGCACTCTAACCAAATCGTGTGCTCTAAATTGAGAAGTCATTATGCCGATAATATTGTTGCTCAACTGGAAAAATTCTCATTTTTGTTGACTAGAGTACCTTCATAAATTTTCTATCGTAACTGCATTCTTTCTATCTATTGATTAGATTATAGTACATCACAATTTCACTATTGTAACAACAAAACTACAAACCACATAGCATCTATATTCAAGAATAAACATGAAATATTATTATATCTTTAAAGTTTACAATTTGTGATTCACTTTGCAGAACAAATGACGTAGTATTCAATTACACTACCATCATCCCTTGTAGATTTAAAACACATCCGCATATAATTTATAAATGTTGCAAATGAAACTTTCTTTTTCTAGAATAGAGCGCATATTACCTCTATTATGATGGATGATAAAAGAGAGACGTGAAAAAATAAAAGATAAAATAAGAACTTCATGATCTTTTATTGTCCCAAAGTAGAAATTCATCACTAGTTTTGGATTGGACCAAAAAAGAATAATTACCTCTAATTATGAAACGGATGGAGTAATACTACTAACCACCATAAACTTGAAAAGAATGACATGACAAATACCTTTAGGCTTTGAAATGTAACTTCGTAATTCAGAATCCCATTTGATTACAAAACCTTATATACTCCTGTCAGGAAAACCTCAAAATCAGAAAGAAAGCATCCGCTTTCTGGCTCTGTGAGTATGTCAATTGTAAAGTTCAAAAACTTATAACTCCCTTCCCATCCAATGAAAATCGGCAATCCCTGTTCCGTCCATTGTTTGCTACCAAAAGATATCAACAGCTAGCTAGCTGGATAACATACTGCATAACACTACTCCACAGATTACCAAATCAAAAGGGAACTATGTACATCTTCACCACAAAATTCCGGAAAAAAACGTAACTCCTACTTCCAACATTTCTTAGTAAACCTACTCGCCTAAGGCCTTGTTTGGGATAGGCTTTTGCAGCATTGAAGTTCCTTGAAATACCATCATCTGATGATCTCTCCTGTACGTCTTCAGCTGATGGGCAAAACATCAAGCACAATCATTCAGTTAAACTAAAGTTCCTTGAGGAAAAATATGAGAGAGAGAGAGA
>JAUMHB010061299.1:0-14631 GCA_032359685.1 Pittosporum tobira
TTATGATTTGTGTATTTGTAAGACATGGATTTAATAATAAAATGACAACCCAAGTCGGGGTGTGGATGCCCAGATTTAGGGGTGTCACAACTCAACATTTATCAAAATTTTCACAATTACTCAGATAAATATTACTTTCAACCATTCACTAATTAATCAATCTACATATCCGAAAATTAGCCACTCAATACTTATAATTTAAGCTCCATTAATATAACATATTCCAAACTTTACTTCTAATAATTCATCTAACCATTCATAAATATCATTTACAGTAAATCTAATAATTTTTTCATCGATTATTTTAATCAATTCTTATTTGACAGCAATGCTATTACACATATACTATCATATATCTAGTGTCATACACTAAATATTATTAACACTACAATTAATTACTTAATTCTTGATCCCAACATTGAGAAAATATTTAATATTATTGATACTGATCACAACAAATTATTTATCAAAAAAATGTAAAAAAACTATTATTCATATTATTACTGCAATTATTATCGGGATAATAGTATAGTAGAAAGTGACCGGTCAGTAAATATTGACTATTTGAGACTTATGGCGACTCAATAATTGTTTGATAAATTTTTTTGTGGGGTCCAAACGTATTTTTGTTATGGGGTCCACAAATATTTTGTGGTAGAATCCACCAATACTTTGTCAGTTATTTGACGTATCGTTCGGAAACGAATATTATTTGAAGTCAACAATTATATTTTGTCGGAAAAATATTTACACTTCGGACCATATAGTTTATTATATCTCCACCAACACCATACATTTTAAGATAAATATTTTTCATAAAATACTAAAAATATTGGGTTTTTACATTATATTTTGGAAGTTTAAATGGAACTTTCTTTTTTAGTGGGTTTAAGTTTTAAATTTTATTGTATTGCCAAAAAAGCCCATCCTCCCATGAAGACATATTTTTTTGATTGCTCAAAGGTTTAATTTTTATAAAATCATGATATTGTGGTTCAATTTATTATAATTAAAATTTAAAGTTTTAGTTCCCAAAACACAAATAATTTGATGTCAAAATTATAACTAAACCTAAATAAATTGATGAGTTAGAAATGATTTGACCATCATATGAAATTCGTAGAGCTTATTTATGTGAGGTCATTGTGCTGTTAAAATTATAAACGGAGTCTTCAAAATAACCAAATAAAAAATTATGAAAACTAAAATTACATTTTAAAAAACTGATTATAATAATAATTGAAACAATTTCTAAATTTGTCAAACATGTCTGGTTAACTTTCTTGCTATTTTTAACAAACAAAAAAATAAAATAAAAATTAGGAAAGTCAATTAAATAAAATGATGTGCTTTAAAAAAAATAAATTTGATGGACTTACTGTCATTTGGTTTCTTCAATTTCCTTTTCTTCTAATTTTTTTAAAAAAAATAGTTATGCTTATAAAAATATTTATTTAAATTTCTATAAAAAATTATTATAGTATTACCATAATGTATTAAGATAAAACCTCGTTGTCAGTTTTTTCTTCTTGTCTGTCTGTCTTTAAAAGCCAGACAATTCGGAGTCCCACCCAGAAAGCAAAGCATCCCTCCAAAATCCAACCGGTTCCCCCGGTCACCACCCCAGTCGGTAAACAAAACTCTCCTCAAGCTTCTGTATTTTGGTTACTATCTCCTCGAGCTTCTTCAGTACTCATATAAGAGCTCTACGCAGTTCATCAAATCATTAGAAGAGGTAAGTATTTTCGGATCAAGAATACATTTTTTCATACATTTTCCTTCTCTTTTTGGAAAAACATGTCAAGAAAATTATTCTTTCTCAGTAATTACAAAGAAAAATTGTCAGCTTTTCATTATCCATGCCAACAAATAAAGATGTGAACAGAAAAGTCTTGGTTTATTCTCTGTGGTAATAGTAATGCATCATTTAGCTCTCTATACTTGTATGTTAATATTGTTTATGCCCACTAATGTTTTGTTGTTTCAATATGTTGTGATTTATAGGGTCTTTGAAGAGATTTGAGTTGTGAGGAAACAATGAGGGTTTGAGTGATATATAGTGGTGGGTTTAGTGATGCTGTTCTCGGGTTGGTAGGGTGAACTTAATGAGTGGTTGAACTAGTAGTTTGGGGGATTTGGGATTTGAAATCTTAGATCAAATATATATGTTAGGAGCTCTGAGGATGAAACTGGTGAACCTTTTTGTGGTGGTATTGGGAAGGGTTGGAGGCTTCTTTTAGCGATGAGAGGGTCCAAGACCCATAAGGTCTTTGAATTGTAATTTGTTGGGGTTTGAGGGTCACATTTTGAGAATTCTATCTGAATTGGTCCTCAAATGCTGAGGATTTATGAGAAATTGGAGGGTTTAATTTGGTGACTTTTGAGCATATGAGTATATCAAAGAGCTGGTAGAAGTTGAGACTTGAGAAAATGGGGAATTTGTAAGGTTGAAAATAAAAGATTACGGAGAAGAGAAGGAGGGATTTCTTTTGATGTCAGGAGCTACTAAAGTGAGGCTGATTAATGTGGCTGATTCAGAGTCGAGGTCGGTCCTTGGGCCCACCAGAAACAGTGAGCTGAAGTCATCAAGTACTCGAAAGCTTGTATCAAAGCAATCCAGAAAGTTTGACACATCACCGGATGATGTTTCTTTGGAGGAAGATAAGAAATCTCCAATGAATTCTATGTATGTTCCTTCAATACTTCGTCAACAAAGTTCACTATTGGGTTCCAGTTCATCCCTCACTGCTTCTTGTTCTTCGGATGCATCTTGTGATTCATTTCATAGTCGGGCCTCTACTGGTAAGCTATATAGAACAAGTAGCACAACAAGTCGAAGGAGGCAATTGGGTTCAAAGACAAAAACTGCTGTTGCTGTTCCACAATTTTTACTTGATAGTTCGCAACCCAAGAAAAGGTGTGCCTGGGTGACACCAAGTGCAGGTGCGTTCTTATTTCTTTGTTTTTGAAGTAGATTGATATGATCCTGCTGGCTTTTGTGCAGCTAATTTTTGTTGATTTTTATTGATGGGTGTGTCAATTGTTTTCTAAATGATAAGCATATATTACTATAGATTATAGATTCTTTAGCATAAAGTATTTTATTTTTTTTCTTATAACATGTTTTAGTTTGGTTTTACAAGCCTACATTGAAATATGTCTAAAATTGGGGCAAATCTTTGAATATAGAATGGCCTCATTGTTGTGAAATTATGCAGAGTTAAGCATTTCTTTGCTAAGCATATGCCACACTGTTAGTGCAATAACTACTGGAATCTGGCACTGGACTTGGTTAAACTAGTGACATAAATGTAAATGAGAAATTTGTACCTAAGAGACCATTAGTGATGGACTTTTAACAATGGCAAAGTGTGCTCTCTTTGTTTTGGCTCTTGAATATGTCATGCACACATCTTTCCATGGGTATCGAACATAGTTCGTTGGTTCTTGTTATTTTGATTGCAAGTATTCATCTTATAATTGTCATCTGATCTTGAACCTATTAATTGTTGCATGGTACAGCAAATTTATTTATTTTAATTTTTAATATGTAGAACAGTGTAACTTAATGAGCGGCTTTATCATCTTAATTTGACAATTGGTATGTGCATTGATTCTTTTTTTCTTTTACTTTAATAACTCTCTTATTGCTACTGTGGGTTGATCATGTTGTTATTTGCTCAACATGTATTTTTCATTCAAGGTCTAAAATATGGAAGATTGACTTAAAGATATTTACTTTTAAGAAATAGTTTTCGTTGCTGAACTTTTTACGTGTTTAAACCAGACTTATCTTATGCCACTTTCCATGATGAAGAGTGGGGAGTCCCTGTACACGATGACAAGTAAGTTGGCTTAGTATTTTACATCTATATCTCACTTCCCGTGTTCCAAGACTCTCTGACAGGTCTTATTTTGTGGATGATCTTAACCATGTGCAGGAAATTGTTTGAGCTTCTTGTCCTTTCTGGGGCTTTGGCTGAACTTTCATGGCCTGCCATTCTCAGCAAGCGACACATTTTTAGGTACTGTTTCTGCAAAAAGTCTTTTGTTGCTAATAGTTTATTGACAGATTATCTGTATTTTCAAATTGAACACTTAATTAAAATGAAAGGCTGGGCTGTTCTCTGGTTAGTTTAATCCGTCCCTTTCTACTTTACTTGTGCCTTTTCCTTTTCTTTGATGGATGTCCTTTATGTAGGGAAGTTTTTGCTGATTTTGACCCCATCACTGTTGCCAAATTTAATGAGAAAAAAATAATTGCACCTGGCACCACTGGGGGCTCTTTGTTATCAGAGCTTAAACTGCGGGCCATCATTGAGAATGCACGTCAAATATCCAAGGTAGAATATCTGTTCTTTTTAACCCCAAGGGGTGGGGGAAAATGGCGAAGGCCTTGAGAAGTACCTATCAAAAATTCAGTTTTTTTCCCCCCTTCGTTTTAACCTTTAGCGGATGGGTCCGTAGAACTGATGTTAAGCAGTTGAAGACAGGCCCTTAAGCAGTTATATATACCAGTCCACAAAGGAACACGAGCTGCGTTTGCAAATTTCTTCTTGCAGACAATTTCTTTTTTGAAGAAATCTAATGATTTGAAGCAGATGGTGAAGATTCAGACAATAAAATTAAAAATGGAAAAGGAAATGAAAAATAAAATAAAGAAAAATAATATTTTTATTTTATTTTCGCTAAACACCGTATGCAACCTTAAGACTTCACCAAAAGATGGTTTCTTAAGGGTTTTCCCCCCTTATATATAAGAAGATTAGAAGATTTTATACACACGCACCAATTTCTGAACTCACCACATTTCCACCTGATAGTTCTGCGGAAAATGAAATTTTGCTATTTCTATAGCTAGCATTATTGGTGACCTTCCCCCTGCCCAGTCTGCCATGAATGATTCAAAATTCCTGTCATTCTATGGGCCAACGTCAATCATAATCTGGTCCTATGGAATTGTGGTCCTGCCACTTTCACCAGTAAAGGACGGACAGATATGAAAATTTAAATTCCGTAACTGTCAGGCATTAATACCTCTAATCTGATGAGTTTCTGTTATTAGTCCCTTCTGTTTGTTAGCGGTTGGGCTACACAATAGGAGTTAAACTTTAGTAAAACGACCATACTTCAATCACTCAACGGTTCTTATCTTAATTAGCAGTGAGACTTAACTTTTTATTGGTAGCAGGTCATAGATGAATTTGGATCATTTGACAAGTACATCTGGAGCTTCGTTAATTACAAGCCAATGGTTAGCAAATTCCGGTATCCACGCCAGGTTCCAGTGAAGATCCCTAAAGCAGATGTGATCAGCAAAGACCTGGTGAGAAGAGGTTTCCGGAGTGTGGGCCCTACAGTCATTTATTCGTTTATGCAGGTAGCGGGTTTAACAAATGACCACCTCATTAGTTGCTTTAGGTTTCATGAATGCATATTATCAGCCACAAAAGGAAAGGAAGTAGATGTAATCAAGGACAAGTGCGAAGAAAAGAAAGCTGGTGAGGTAGTGGAATCTGAATTATGCACAACCGTCAATGAATTGTGTTTCTCCTTGGAATGATGTTATGGTATTCTTAGGTTTCTGCTACACTTAAACCAAATAGCGGCAGGGTTGGTTATCTGTAAATATCTCATAAATTCCTAGGCATTATATGTTCTTAGATTGTAAATTACTATAAGGGAATCGGGTTAAGTGGTGGCTGTTAACAATGGACTTGTTGTGAACAGTCCCCTTCTATGTGAATTTGATGGACAGTGGAATATTTTGGTAACTAAAATTTCCTTTTTCAAGCCTTTTTTTTTTAATATAATTTTTATAATTAAAAAAAATAAAATTGTAATAGAACATATGGCTATCTTATTATTATATCTGTCCGAAAGAAATTGACCAATCAGCTCTCTAGCTTTTTTGGGAGCAGACAAGGATCTTGGTGATAGCCTTAATTGGTGGGGGGAAATCAGAGATTTGTTTCAACGATTCTCTTTTCCACGGAGAGGTTTCATACTTGTGGTTTAGTATTTGTGTTGGTGATAGTTTGCAACTATTTATAGCAACACCACCAACTAATTCCTTTTATGAAATGCGTCATTTTTTCTTTTATATTTTTTAATTAAAATATAAAAATAAAAGATTGGAATTTTATTAAGTTTGAATTTAATAGTCACATTTTGAAAATAATTTTATTATTTATTTTTCTTTTTGTAAGAAAACAACTCTCTACTAATGTATGAATAGTAGTTAAGTAGCATACATATTATCTTTCTCGGATTTTGCCATTAATGGAGAGCCTTGTGCATTGTATGGGGTCATTGAGTTTTTGTTTGGGACAAATATTTTTTGTGGCATGAACTCAAAGTTACTCTTTTTATTTTTTCTTGTACGTTCAAAGTTACCCAACTAAGAAAACAGGGTGGCGGAAGCCTTGAAAGGTTTGCGGCCAGAAAAAAAAAAAAAGGCTTAAGAATTGTAACAATTAACAAATCTTTCTTCTTTTTGTGCCTAAGAAAACTATAAGCGCACCATGTCGTGAATCGGTCTACCTCTTGTATGATGGTTAGTTTCTTGCTGTCTGGATAATTTCATCCAACATTTTTTTATCTGTCCGGACGAATATGCCCCAAGAGAGGTTAATCAAGTATTAGTGAGCTCCAAGATTATTCGGTGCGACCATTCAATTTGGGTACAATAATGTAGTATGGGAACTCCACCGATTTATGAAATATTCCAAAAAGAAAATAGCCTCATCAGGCTTGCTTGTTACTCCCTCTCTCCCCTTAACACAATTTGAAGAAGGTTGTGTGATAACAATTTTAAGATGCAAAAAATATATTAAAATATTTTATTTTTATTTAAATATATTTTAAACATATTTATATGTTATATTATTAACTATAATTCAAATATTATATAATATTTTTATATACTTTGTATGCATCTTAAAATTCGTGTGTTACAAAAATTATGTAATACTTTGTTTTGTCCCAAAACAAGGAAACAAACAACCAAAATGACTTTCTTGGCCATATATCACTCTCCTTGTTCCACCAATAAAATATATATTTTTCAAAAAACTTTGTTACAAAATATATAGACCATATATATTTTCCAAAAAATTTTGTTACAAAATATATAGGCCATCTTTTATCGATGATGGCGTAAAACTTTACGACAAAATGTTTTTATTTTTACCATTACTACTAGAAACAGTGAGCGGAAGCTTCTTTAAGCCCAATTGCAAAACATAAAACCCAATCATTGACCAAACTACTAGAGCCAGTATATCGTCCGGGCAACTGAAAATCAATCTAGAAATGTATAAGCGGGTTTAACACAGATAACAATTATCCAACTTTGTCTAAAATGCTCAGATCCGAGCAAGTCAACAACCAGAAGTCTTCGATCCTATTTTCCTATATGAATGTGTTTCTTCAAGAATGAAGGCACTGCAGCAAGTGCAACCAATTCTACATATATACACAACTGTTTGCTAGGTCTGATCATTAAAGTCGATAAAAATCACGCAACGAGAGGGGATAAAATTAAAAATCAATCCAGTAAATGAGATACTTTATAAGGAATCGGGTAGTGTTTTTTCGTGAGAGAAGAGGTCCTCCTTAAATTTATCCACCTGAATCGAAGCCCGATTGCAAAAACTGCTGTTTGGGCTTTCAGCAAGGCTTGATTTCAAAATCAATGCTCAAAAGGGTTGGAGTCGATTCCATGGGATTTTCCTCTCCAAGGCCCAATCGGTCACCAGTCAACTCACCTTCCTTGTCCACTGACCATTGGGTCGCAGATAGCTCATTCGGGAGCATCTCGGGTTTCATAGTTTGCAAATTATTCATGGAAGCCGGAGCAGCAGCAGCAAGAAGAGGAGCACTTGGTTGGCCGTGTCTTTTCTTGGGCACAGGCATATCGTGATCGTGTACTCCCTTGTATGTTATTACTTGAGCATTTGTGTTATCGCTAGCCATCTCAATGTGTTTTCTAACAGGACATCCTGCTGAAGTACATCTGTAGTAATTCCTGAAATATTACCCAAGACAGATTTGCATTACTAAGCAATCATTAAATGATGCTACAAAATTAAATTCCAGAATTCTTGGCAGGCTCCCTGATCAATTTACAATAAAGGTCATTGCAACTCTATTTTTTCAGATTTTCATCTTCAAGTTTCTTCACTACTTCTAACAGTAGCAAGCTGATAAAGCTTTATCTTATTTATTCATTACCGTGGAAACAATGTTACGCTTTCTGTGTACTTTGTACTGTTTTACCACATTATTGGATTTTGTTTTATTACTATTTTCTGTAATTTTTACTTTTTTACCACACTATTGGATTTTTATTTATTTATTTATTTTGGATTTTAACACGCTATCATGTGCTATGCTTGGAATTTGCAGATAACTTGTATCTAAGTAACATACTATAGCGGAACCTTTGCAATTACAGTTCAACCACAAAATAAATAATAAGTTACGCTATCAAAATAACAAGAAGATATGTGAAGTGGAGAATACTAAATTTGTACATAATAAAGAACAGGTTTCTTTGTACAAAGAATAGGTATGCACCTGGGATGAGGAGTTCCCTTCACAACTTTCTGCCCATATTTTCTCCACCTGTAGCCGTCCGCCGAAATTCCCACATCACTTGCCGCATGCACAACAATTTTAGGTGTTTTTCCAGTTTTGAAGACATCAGGATCTGCTGAGCTACTTTTCTTCACCCTGGTAATCCAAACAATGGAAATGAAGTTAAATTCACGTACTAATAATAACTCTGCAGGTTCCACCAACAAAAGTGGTAATAAAGATCCAATTGCAACCAGAACTTGCCTTCTTTTCGGTTCCGGCACATCATCATGCTCCTCCATGTCATTCATTTGAGAATTTCCATCAGAACCACTTGAATTCAGCTGTTTTGTTTCTGGGACAGGGATATTTTCCTGAATTGTTTCTTCTGATGAAGTGGCAGCGTCTGTACTGTTGACCGTGCTGACAGGATGACTAATGTTATTACTCCCCACAATGGGCACAACAGATAATGTAGGTCTTTTTGCTTTTCTTTCCCTTGTGCAATTTATACTCGGAGGAGGATCATGACTGTGGTGGCCTTTATAAACGATCTCTTTAACAGAACTAGAGCTATCACAACACTCAATCTTTTTGGCGTAGCAGTCGGAATATGTACACTTGTAATAACTTCGAGAACCTTCTGGACTCTTTACCTGCTTCTGACCATACTTTCGCCAATTAAACCCATCAAAAGCAGATGCCTTGGCAATTGGTTCAGAATATGTGCACTTGTAATAGCTTCCAGAACCTTTTGTAACAGCAGATGCCTTGGCAATAGGTTTAGCAGATACAATTTTTGAATCAGAAGAACTTTTCTTGTTCACTTCCGCCATACATATACCATTACTGTTCCCTAAAGGTGACGCTCTTTGTTCATGCAAAGCTGGACTTGGGACAGATAAAATGGGTCGTGTAACAGAAGTTGGTGACATTTCGAGTGAGGGGATTTGAATTGACCCAGTTACTTGAACATTATTCAGCACATGCACTTGATCCGTCTGAGTCGTAACACTTAACAACGCTTGCTGTTGGTTTACTCTACCTTGACTCTGAGGGAGATGGAAAAATACAGATATAAAACACTAAATATACTTGGAAACTCATGCTTGTGATACTAAAGTTGCACAGACGCGGAACTTTTGAACGCTCAACCTACGTGGCGTACACAAAAAGATGAGTAATTCATTGATGCTATCATAAGGGAAAGCAAGATTTGGTCCAGTTGTAGTTTTGTGATATTCAATTAATTTAAAATTAGAGGGTGCCTCGGGCTCACGTTTCGTTTGTTTAAGATGGGAAAATATTATTATGGTTCAATTCTAATGCAATAAAATTAATAAATCAACCCAATTTGTTCCCTTTTTGTGCCGAAAATATCGTAATTTCATAGTTTGGAAATTAACAAGTTGATTAGAGGACGGATCTTTGCATTTTAAATATTGACTTAATAAAACTAAACTAACAAAATAATACGCAACATTATTACTTAAAGTATTCTTTATTTTAGTTAGGTGTAACCTATTATTCTTTTGATGACTAGGTTTTTGTAACTTTATGATTTGAAAACTAACAAAGCAATTGAAGGGTAAATATTTGAAGTTTGAAAACCAACTTACTAAAATTAACTAGTAAACAACAAATACTCCTGGAAGAAATCACTATTTAGATAAAACAGGCACACATACAGCAGAAACACATAGTGTGTTCACGAGTGATGCAAATATATACAGAACAAATACAAGTTCTATAAAAAAGGAAACCACATAAAAAATTTAAAAAAAAAAACACTAAAAGGACTGAAGTCCTAACCTTGAATTCTGGAAGTTCAGGCGGTTGCAAAGTATATTCAACCGGTACCTCTGTTAAATCAATCATTAAATTTAGCAAATGATGTAGTTCCTTTAAGATTCTATGAGTTACAATTTTTTCTCCGTTTGGAACTTGGAAAATGCAGAGGAAAACAAAAGTTAAAGGAAAATCAAAATTAATGTTAAGAAAGACTATCTTAACTAATATAAATCCAAATAAATATATTTCCAAAAAGTTTAATTCTAAGAACAATGTTAAAGTACAATTTGATTGATGGTTTAAAAAGTTTCAATAAATTTTCAGATTTCATTCTCGTTCTTTTCTTTTCTTTTCCCTCAGGTTTTCCAAGTTCCAAAAGAGCTTAAATGATTGCAATAATTTTAAATTTTAGAATTTCATAGATTGGCTTTGAAAAGTCTAAATTTTTATTTCGACTGACTTTATTTTCTTGTAGCTGCACAGGTTCTGTCAATAAACTGATCTCATACTTGTACTATTATGAAGGTTATGGTTGTAGAATTATCAAAATGACTGGTGAAAATAACAATTTCCATATAGAATATGACAATGAGTGAGTAAAATCAGTGTACCAGATAGAAGGTGAG
Organism: Pittosporum tobira; assembly: GCA_032359685.1. Taxonomy (NCBI): domain Eukaryota; kingdom Viridiplantae; phylum Streptophyta; class Magnoliopsida; order Apiales; family Pittosporaceae; genus Pittosporum; species Pittosporum tobira. The sequence continues at coordinate 10,998 of JAUMHB010061299.1, forward strand.
ACGAAGGGATGCATTCCGATTGGAGATCAGTCTCCGACGCGGCTAGGGTTTCCGATTTAGTGACTTTTGACGCGGCTGTAATTGGAGTCGTCGAACTATCCAACTCACTGAGTTGCATCATCAGCTCATTTTCATCATCGAATTTTTCATGATCTCCTCCTTGTTCTTCAATTTCATCATCTGGCTTGAAATTTTCCACTCCTTCCGGAGTGTGATTTTCCTCCATGATCGATTCTGTAAAACGCGCAGTGTGCGTAAGAGTGAGAAATATACCAATAGTTAGTTGAACTTAGTTTTTTGTCCGACCGAATACTAAATTATGCTTCGAATGTTTGCCTGGGTTCAGATTTTCATTACAGTGTATAAGAATTAACTCATTATTAAATATTATCTTATTTTTTTTTATAATTTAATACGGAATAATTAGATGGGTACCCTCCAAGTATATCTTGGACAACTTCCACCCCTATTTATCATAATTAATAAAATAGCCCCTTTAAGTTTATTTTAATTGACAAATTTAATTCATTTGACAAAATTTCATAAGAATATGTGAATATTTTAGCTGCATCATGATATTAATATGATTGTACTGTATGCAATAAAATTATAATGTATAAGAATTATATAATTATCAAAAAAATATAAAATATATAATTCTCACTCCATAATTTTTTATATGCAAAGAAATTACATATCTTATATGTGTGTGTGTGAGAGAGAGAGAGAGTGTGTGTGTGTGTCTGTATTTAAAAATATAAAATATAAAATAAATTTTTATTATACATAGTTAAAAATATATTATTTAAAATAAATCTATTCTTCTAAAAGATTTTAGATATTATTTAATACCTTTCGGAGGAAAAATTATGTGTCTTGTATTTTTTTTTTGCATTTATCTAATTTTTATAGATCATTATTATATTGCATTGCATATAGTATAATCGTATTACTATTATGACGTGGCTGAAATACATTCATATCCAGTGAAAAGTTTTCGGAAAAATTAATTTTGTCAATTAAAATGAACTTAGAAGGCACTTTTGATACATAGGGGTAGAAATGTGGCATAGAGTGATACTTGAAAGGTCAGAAGTGCTATTAACCCATTATAGATAAATTTCAAGACTGATAACTTATATATTTACAAGTAAAATAATAACATGATTTTTTTTAATTATTTAATATAAAAAAATGATAAATACATAATAATGTATATTTCTATATAGGCAGAAACTTAATTGTAATAGCATGACTTTATTTAGAATATAGTTTAGAAAGAAAGAAAGGTAGGTCCTACAAATAATTTAATTTTTGGGCACTATAAATATTTTATTTGAACCTTAATAATGTTGGTATTGATATTGACATGTCATTGACTGATATTGACTCGTGTTTTGAGATGGCATAGTTTAACGCCGTCGTTACCTTCCGTTACTTGAGGTGAGGGATATGGAGACGGTTTCTCTTAACGGCACTATTAAAACGTTCGTGGGCTCAAGTTTGTTGGTGGGCTTTAGCTTTATCTTGTGAAAAGACAAAAGGTGCTGGGTTATTTTGTAGGCCCGTTAAGAGATATATTTTACCCCACATTTCTCTAGCTTGTCAACTGGCATTACTCAACAAATTGAACTCCGGCTTTTATACTTTGATTGACATGTTCCGAAACGAAATTAATTTATAAAAATTAATTTGATGTAAATTTCATTTTGATTTAAGTAAATAAAGTCATACTAATATTACTTTAAAATAATTTATGGTATTAATAAATCATCAGTAAATTTATTTCAATTTCGAATATGAGAACTTATCACACTAATTTTTTTAAAATTAATATTAAAATATAATTTTGAAATGTTTTTTGCAACAGTAGAAATCTGCACCATGTTAAAGAAAAATATTTAATTATAAAAATTTCTTTACAACAACCTTCCTTGATGCAATTGCTTAAATTAGCTCTTACTTGTTTGTTAAAGAAACTCCTTTTTGGGTTAAGTATGTAATTTTCGTTTTTGATTGCAATACTGACACGCATTTCTATATCTAATTTTTTAATTTTTTTTGCTTTCTAATTTTAATTTAATGTGGTTGTTTACTGCATGGAAAACTCTTTTGGATTACAGATTACCATAGGGAACGGCATTTCTAAGTGTGATATTGGATTTAATGTAGTTGTTACCAACCCAACAATTTTGATACTTGGGGGGAATCAGTGTTATAAAATTTGGTGGGCAGACCAACTCGGTGGAAGGAGGGCCTAACGCCTAGGGCGAGTGTTCGGAGAGTACTCATTTTTTAGACGTTTTTCAATTCAGTTTATATATTTATTTTTCAAATATTTTTTTGTGTATAAAAATTAGAATTTAGTATTCGTATTTTTATATAATATTATTATATATAAGGTATAAGGTATGCAAGTGAAAATAATAAAATAAAAATTAACATGTTTAGTAAGATTAATAGCATATAGAACAAATAGAAGAATGAAGAATCATATAACTAAAGTTAAATGAGTGATTGTCTATTGTCGGTACTTTAAAGTTTTAGTTGTCGCCGTCGATTGTCAATTTAGGAAATGAGCTGATTTGAGAATGGACCATTGATTATGGATTTTAGTCATGAAAAAATATCAAATAAATAACTTAGGGAATAAAAGTGGATAGGCTAGAAAAAAAAGTTGACTGCGTTACAAGTTTTACCAGCCCAAATCCGCCTAATTGGCCGCCCGAATCCACCTTGTCGGCCACCTAGATCCGCCTAGCCCCGCCTAATCGGTTGCCTAAGAGCGCCTAATTGTCCAACTCGAGTTTTTGCCGCTTTGGAGCTATTCGACTTATTTTACCTCCGAGGCCGCCTAGGCCGAGTTTTAGAACACTGGAAAAAACCTTTGTAATCTACTCAAATTCAGAAACGTGAAAACCATTAAAAATCTTAAATTTTGAGAAGAAAAGTGTTATATTTTTCGAGTCAAATGTTCATTAACAAACACAATAACACGTTATAAACAATAATTATTATTTATCATAATAGATACAGAATTAATGAATGCATTATATATATATATATATATATATTGAAGAACCCAATATTTTCAAAATGTTATGAAATTTATTTATCTTTAAAAGTTTGGTATTTTTGGAAATAAAATAAATTGTAGGATGCTAAATGCAAATATTAGTTTCCGACAAAAAGAATGTCAACGTTAAAGCTAAGAAATATTTGTTCCCGTACTGTGCGTCGCAAAGTATTTGTAGACCCCACAACGGAAAACGTGTGAACCCCACTAATATTCGTCGAACGACTTTTGAGATGCCATAAAACTCAAATGGTTAATAATTATTGGCCTGTCACTTTCCACTATATTATTACGCTGACAAAGATTGCAACAGTAATATGAATAATTGTGTATAGATATATATATACTTGATATTGATATATCCGATAAATAATTTTCTACGGTCAGTGTCACTAGTTTTAAATATCTGCAACAGTATTAGAAATAATTATCAAACATGCTAATATTATTTTAAAGTGTGGTATAGTTGGATATATGAAGATAATTATGATATAACATAGCTGTCAGATAAGAAATAATTGTAGGAGTCAGTGGATAAATTATTAAATTTACTGTATA
>JAUMHB010061343.1:0-11899 GCA_032359685.1 Pittosporum tobira
ATAATAATAATAATAATAATAATAATAATAATAATAATAATAATAATAATAATAATAATAATAATAATAATGGCCTGTATTTAATTAATAGAATTTCCTTTTTAGAATACTTTTTATCACAAGAAGAAATCGAATGCAATCATAATGTTAGAGTATCCAATTATTCAGTATAATTTATTAATGGTCCACACCATTAATGTGCTAATAATAATAATAATAATAAAGTTTCTTAATTTGTGTGGTTGCCATGTTGTGTAATTTTTGTTTTCTTAAAATAAAGTTTCTTAATTTATCAATCCATAAATAAATTTATATATTTATGTTATTGTTTATCCATTGGAATTTCTTTAATTTCTGATATTTTAAAGATCCTTCGCATTTGGTGCTTTTAATTAGGAAGATTGTGGACTAATAGTAGCACTCCCTATTTCATTCAATGTAAGGAAATATAAGGACGATATAATTATAATTACAATATTAGCATATTATTTTAAATTTATGATAGATAATTAAAATCTGTTAATTACGTTATTATTTCAACCGAATTTAACGTTTTTCGAATTTAATCACTGGCGTCATAATTTGAGCAAATTAAGTGATGTCTTTATTTAATTTTTTAATAAAATAATTAATATAAAAATTGAATACGAATATAATAATTAAAAAATTATTTTTCCCGGCCCAGACCTGAGCAGTTGTCTCTCGCCGCCGCATAGACTAAAGACACACGTGCCTGAGAAAAGAAAAATGATAAGTCTCATTAAAATTACATTATTTTTTTTTAGATGTTTTATTAAAATTGTAATTTTTTTTAAAAAATTGAATAATATAAATTATTTTAATTTTATTAAATACAATTTACCATTTTATTTATTATTATAATATTATAATTCATCATTTTAATTATTTGTATACTATTTAAAATTATAATATTATTATAATATTTTATTATTTTATTATTTTAATTATTATTTTATTATTTTAATTATAATATTATAATATTATTAAAAATAATTTAAATAATTTTTTTATAATTAAACACATACTGTAATATACTACATGAGAAGTTAGTTAGCGATTTTTGTGAAATTAATTGGTAAGCGAATTGCGGGCCCCGCGGGAAACACAAACACGAACACGACCGCCGAGATATCTGTGTCTACAAATTAAAGACACGTTACACCAACCTCGGCGACGAAGTGAGAGATTTTCCATGTGTCTTTTGTCCTCTCTCTGTATATGTATTAATAAGCTCAAGCCTCTGGTGAATCCTCAATTCAATGTTTCCACCCGTGTTGATGTTAATGTTAAGGCCAAAGCCAAGTCATCGTTTTATGGGACTAGAGTTCGAGCTGGGTCGGGTCTGAAAAAGCACCACCATTTCTGGAAATCCGATGGGTCCGGAAGGGATCCGAAGCTAGGGTGGTGGTGCGATCGGCAATGTCACAGGTGCCTGAGAAGCCACTCCGTCTTAAAATAAGGATTCTTGTGGGGTTGGATTTGTTGCTGAATTATCTGGCCAGAGCAGCCGTAAAACGGTAAATTAATTAACTAATTACAATTTGTAAGTCTTGAATACACACACACACACACACACACACACACACACACACACACACTTTAATGTGAATTTATTGTTGTTGTAGGTAACGGATGCGATAGAAATGTTGGTGCGTATGACACATAGAGGTGCTTGTGGATGTGAAGCAACCACTGGTGATGGGGCTGGCATTCTTGTCGCTCTACCTCATGAATTTACAATGAGGTATTTTTTTTATAACTTATATATGTATATGTATATCTAGTATGGATATATTTCATTGGATTTTACTGATTTTATGGAACGGGCTCTAATGTCAGGTCAATGTCCGTACTAAACACAATTTATTTTAAATTATTTTAGCCTTAGTCATAACTCAATGTGATGCAGATTATATTGTTAATGAGTTTATCCAAATTGCTAAATAAAAAAAGTTCTATTTGACAACACTTCATACATTTGACAACTTGACATCCCTTATTATTATTATTTTGGTACAACTAAAATTAAACAAACACCTAACTATGACATAGCAACTTGACCCCTATGCAGTCTGCCATAAGAAGATTTCCATTGTCCCCCGGAGGGTTGGTCATGATGCACAGTATTTCACGGTGGTTTGCACCATTCTTTGCAAGATAGTTAGCACAAAAGTTCGCAGAGTGTATGCTAATGTTTTATTCCCAATTTTTAACGATGAGGTCTTTAATGTCTTTGATAAACTCACCATATATGTTTTCTTCCACATTCTCTAAATTGATCCCTTATCAACACTTTTAAACAACTAAAATCAAACTTTTGATGACCCTATAATTAGATTTTCAGCAATATAATACTTTTTCTTGATGATAAATATTTATATTATTAAGCCAAAACAAACATTAGGTGAGCTATATGAATGCATAACTCGAGAAAAAATTTTGAAATGGGGGAAACTAACACATTTAGGGTGTAACCGTTAAAGTAATAATGTAGTTTGAAAGTAAAACAAAAACAATTTACTTGTTATCTGAATGTGTGTACAAAATACGTATAATTAATTCAGCTAACAAAAAATTTATACTCTTTGTTAGCTACGATTTATAAAACACATATCATGTTCATCTTCAACTTGAAATCTAAAGTCTTAATTTAGTCTCCATGATAATAACATATGAGAAAACAGATCAGCAGTGGTCATCGATCATGATAATAGAGAAAATTCTAATCTTATCAAAATGTTGGGTTAAATTGTCCAATGGTTATTTTATAGAGTAGCAGCATAACAGGTCCATATCCACGCATAGTATATCTCAATTTCAAGGGAGCTCCTGCACCTTTTGCAAAATCACAAAAGCTAGTATTTTTAATAATAAGTCCCCTTAAGTCACTAACAGCAGATGACTCTGCATTGTTGCTTGGTGGGCCTGAAGTTATAATAGTTGTGTCAAATAAAAAAAGACATTTTCAGTAAAAGGGTGTTATTTATGTTTCATCCTCTCGTATTTAAATTTGGAGAGGCACACAACTGAAATTATTATCTTTGTTTTGTCAATTGATTTAGGACACTGAGTAGATCACAGTAAAACTTGAAAACTTTTAGTTTACTTCCAAGCCAATCTTAACCATAAGAGAATAGTTCGGTTATGTTAGACCAAAAAGGAAGAAAAAGAAAAAAAAAAAGGCATTTAACAATTTTCCTTTTGGCAATATAGTAATTAAATGCATAGTTTACTATAACAGGCATTATCTGTAAGATTTCTGTAGTAAATTATTTGTTCACAACTATTTACTTCTTTTCAATTATCAAAAATATTAGACTAACATGTTTTTAGGGGTGTAGTTTTAACTTTCCAGGATTAAGACCAATAGTATAACATAACTGAACTCATCTTCTACATGGTTTGATTTTAGACTGACATAGTATTTGATGTATTTGTGTTGGATTTTGATGTCGTGAACTGGTTTACTGAGATGGGTGTTTAATTTTGATGTTTTTGAAGGTTGGGGTCACCATTTTGTATCAAAAAGAAGGTACCATATCATAATTCGTGCAGATTATGATAATTTAAACAAGCCATTGAAGGGGAATTGTATATGGCACCAAACTCATCTTCTACATGGTATGATTCACTGCAATCGATTTGCACCACCCGGCCACCATTTTCTCACTCCGGCGGAACCCATCTCCAAAGCACTCCGCTGCCAAAAATATTGTGATCGCCACCATCTTTTTCGTCTTGTATGTTTGCTAATGTGAATCTGACAAGCGAAACCCTAGATTGCAGAACGATGCCGAATGGGACAGAAGCTACAAAACGATGAAGAAGAAGATTGTATGAAGTTCATTGAAGAAAAAACCCAAGCTGATGCTACTGCTGAAATTGCCATTGAAGATCCACTTGTTAAGATGTGATTAGGACTCTTCAACGAAAAAATTTGTACCCTAATTGCTATTTTATATCACAATCGTATTTGTTTTAATTAACAGAAAATAATTGCAACTATAACCACATAAGTGATAATAGTAACAGTTCAATAGTGGTTTTTTTCGAAAAAATTCGATACAATATCATTTTTTTTATTTTTTATAAATTAACAACATTTTAAACACATATATTTTAAGAAAATCAAATTATAGAAAGAAAAAAAAAACTAAATAAGTTTTAATTTAAGCTTATTTTTTACATAAATATAATATTTATGGATTTTACATCAAAACCTTTGAGAATAATATAAAAGTGTTACTATATTATATATATTTTTTATATGTTTATCACCTTTCTTTATAGATAAATTTTATGAATACGTAAATCATTCTTGTATGAATGGAAATAAGAAACAAGCCTGCGTGTCCATTGATGTTCCCACGTTATCACAGGTGCTAGCTTTAGGCAGTCAAGTGTTGAAATAAGCTTTAAACGTATATTATCTCCGTTGTATTTATTATCATTTTATTTATATAAAATTTAAAATATTAATAAATAAAATATAAATATATTTTAAAATTTTTAAAAATATATTAAAAAGAATTTATCATTCACAATAATTAATTCTTATATCTTCTCAATTTAACTTATATTATAATTCATATAATTAATATAAACGTTTCTACCTACATAATAATAATAATAATAAAAATAAAATAAATGAGAAAACGGTTTTTACCGTTGGTTTCGAAAAAAACCTAAACTGGAACCGCTTTAGATTTTTTACCGAATATTTTTTCCGCAACCAAACCGAAATCAAATTTCCGAAACCAACGTTGTGGATACTCCACAAAAAAACCCAATTTACTATTTTTTTTTTTTTTTTGAACAATCCTAAATGTGATGTACTATTTTATCCCTTTAGTGCTGACGTAGATGTTAAAAAATAGACGGAATATAAGACTTATGATGATTTTAATTGACAAAAAAAATTAAAAAAATTAATTTATAATATAAATTAAATTTTAAGATACATTATGTATTTTACCTTTTATTCGGTGTCTAATTCTGTTTACGCGTATACACTAAAAACGACCTCGTTCAGCTTCAAAAATCCACACGAATACACAACCGTGGCAAACTTTTAACCGAATTTCCGTCTCTCTCTCTCTTCCTTCTTTATTCTTTTTTTTATATACATTCTTCCTTCTATATTCCAACAGAACGAAGCCTGAAGGCGTTTGATAACTGCGATCAAGAAGGAACAATGGCGAGTAATCTGGGCCGTCTATTCTCATCAATGATGGAGCTATCCAAACCCAAACTAGCGGTAACGTACGCCACTTCCGAATCTTCCATCACCGCGAAGCGACTCATCAGCTCTTCAACTCAGAAACTACACAATCATCAAGAGATCCCCAACAAACAACAACAAGGACCGGGCGTCAACAAGGAAAAGCAGCTCCAGGACGAAAAAAACGCCGACAATCTCGATGGCGATGAAGACGACGGCGATAGTCTTGATATAAATGAAGACACCGGTGAGATCGGAGGCCCGAGAGGTCCCGAGCCGACTCGTTACGGCGATTGGGAACGTAACGGTCGTTGCTATGATTTCTGAATCGTTTTGTGAGAGATTGGGGTTTATGTAAGTAGGATTTGATTAAAGTTTAGTTATTTGGTGCTAAACAATATTGAAAGATTATTGCTTTTTGAATTTTGTAATACAATTGTTGTGTTTGCTGTGATGTAGTTGGATAAGCAGTCGGTTGGGATACAGGCTTGGTATTTCAAAATAATTTGTAGTTTATTTATTGATTATGATTTTTTTTAAATTAAAAAATATATATATTTATTGATTAATTTTTAAAAATAAATTAATAGTATTTTTATATTTAATTTATAAAAAAATTTAAATTATTTTTTAAAATTAATTTTTAAAAATAAACTATAATTACTATTTGCCAAACAGAACCATAGTCTAATCTGTTATAAATTACAAATAAGTTTAAAGTCTATTGAATTCCTGATGCAGGAGAAAATATTTATAAATACGAAAATAAGTAAAAATATATAAAATAAATCAATTTTTATGAATATTAAAAAAAATGATTTTTATTGATATTATCGCCTGCATCAATTCCTTGAATTCAGGTGTTAAGGGGTGCTTAATACATTATTATTTGTGGTCTTATCTAAATTCAAATTAAGCATATTCATACTCTTCAAATAATTTTACATTTTTAACGCTTATCAACTCGCAGCAGCCTTTTCTGAAGAAGACCCTGTTTACTTGCATAATACTGTATATTAGAAAGTCATGGCTTAATGTTCATAAACTATCTATTGAGCTCCACTTGAGGAAAAAAAAAAATGGTACATTTATTGGAGGGTAACCGTTTAGAAGTAGAACAATTTGTGGTTTCACCTGCAAAATCTTGTGAACCTGCTACTAATAATATTATTGCCTTGCCAATTGCCAAGGACACCGTGTACCTTGACTTATTAGTACTGCTACTACAAGATACAGCAGCCTATGGGATGGTTGAAAGTGTCCAAGGTTCCGCATGACGTATGGTGGGGCACCGAGACCAATATGCACGTTGAATATTTTAGTGTATTACTCTTACACAAGCTTTCTATTGCTAGAAACAAAATAATGGATACAGCAGAAATCTTTACCATATCTCTCTTCTTCTCTTTCTATTTCTTGATGGTTTCAAGCACTGAACTGTGCTTCAAGTTGGCTTGTCGCAGGGACGAACCAGTTATTCGGTTCCCTTTTTGGCTAGACAATCTCCAACAAAAGTCATGTGGCTATCCTGGTTTTGACTTATCCTGTGCAGGCACCAAAAACCGAACAGTCCTCGATCTACCAAACTCAGGAAAGTTTGTTGTCAAGAGTATAGACTATGCCAGTCAAGAAATATTGATTAACGATGCAAACAATTGCCTCCCACGTCGTCTATTTTCATTAAATCTATCTGGTTCTCCTTTTGACAGCGTCTTTTATCAGGAGTTTACGTTGTTTAACTGCTCTTTTGATTATAGTACTAGGTATCGGTTAAACCCCGTAGCTTGTCTTAGTGGTTCTACTTACACGGTGTTTGCTACATCTTCTATAGGAGCTATTAAGTTGTTCTCGTCAGTATGTTCTTTGATGTCAACTATTTTTGTTCCGGTTCAGTGGCCATACTCTGAGCAGGTAGTCTCGTCGGACCTGAGCGATGATATTCTGCTCTCTTGGGATGCACCACTGTGCAGAAGGTGTGAATCAAGAGGTGGAACATGTGGGCTGAAAAGTAATTCGAGTCATGAAACTGAATGCAGCAATATTCCTCGGCATGGTATGTTTCTTATAGAATTCTTTGTGCTTCAAAGTTTTAATTTTTCTTTCAGCATTTGCAATAATTATGAGTTCCTGAAGACCTTTTCAATAAGTTTTTGATCCAGCAATGTGATGGTAAAGGCATGTGATTAGATTAAATATGAGTTTCTTTTGGAGATTTTACTGGTTATGCCTTGACTAATAGGCGGTGATGATAATAAGGGGAAAGAGATATAAATTGACGTATCAATTTAGTAAGTTGTATTAGGTCTGACTTTGACTTTGCTAAAGCTTAAGATAAGATTATTATAATTTCTGGTTGTCTGGCCAATAGCCATTGGGTGTTAGGATCAGGAAAGTAGAACTCCCCTTTTTTTCGTAGAGAGACCTGTTCTGATTTTTTATAGTATGTGAAATTCTAAATTCTAATTGTATTACTTCTAAGATAGTCTATCGATTAATTATCAGTAGTACTTTTTTGGATGGTTACTTGTATCTCGTTGTTGGCTTCCAAGTTGATTACCTTTTTGTCTAAATTTGAGTACCATGAAAGCATGAAGGGGTGTGTATACGTGTATTATAATAAAGAGATATTGATTAGTATAATAAAGAGATACTATTGGCTAGTGATTATATCAAAGTGCGGTCAATGCTTTCTCCACTGCAATAATAATAGCAGTTGACTTTGGACATTGAAGCATTGAAAGTGTTGGTATCATCTGAATTCGTAATTCTATATTCAGGACTTCCGAGGAGTGCGCGCTATGGGATAACCATAGGGGTTGGAGTACCGGCTCTTCTATGTGCTGCTGCGCTGTTATGTTTCATATGTGGGAGACTCAAGTCCAACATTGGGGAAAACCACCACACCCCTGCTGAACTATACTCCACAGTCGTCGTTCCACAACCCACCCTTGTCGTGGGCCTTGATGGGTCAACAATTGAATCCTATCCAAAGATGGTCCTCGGAGAAAGTTGCCGTTTGCCCAAGCCCAATGACAACACATGCCCAATATGCTTGTCCGAGTATCGGCCCAACGAGACCCTAACGAGCATTCCTGAGTGTCAGCATTGCTTCCATGCAGATTGTATTTATGAATGGCTTCACCTCAATGCTACCTGTCCTATTTGCCGGAATTCACCAGCACAATCAACACCGCCGTCTCAAGCTTCGTAATTTTTTGTTACGTACTCCAAGAATAACTTTCATTTTAAATTTAATAAGTTAATTCACAAAATATTTGTTGATATAATTCATTTCTTTATTTTTCCTATAAAAGAAGTTCGGAGTTCTTAAAAGACAAGACACATGTTACAATCCATATAACAAAATAACAAATCCCATCACTCAGATTCTGAAATGGCTTCAAGATCGGTCCCAAATTGTCTTGCATTGTTTCTTGTAGTTGCATTAACTGAAGTTGTTGAGGTAAATCGATTAGGTGGCATAGCCGGACAAATTTCCCCTTCTAGCATTTGTATCACATGTTTCATTGAAGGTCGGTCCACCGGATGCCACCCGATGCACCAAAGTCCCACAATCGTTAGCTTTCTTGCAATGTTGGAATCATCTTCTTTCTCAATTTGAATCGACACTTCCCCACCCTGCTCCAACCGACGGTAAATCCATTCTGGAAAGTATGATTCACTTGTGTCTTGTTCACCATTATCATTGTTCTTTGCTCCAACCATTTCAAGCAACAACATTCCAAAACTATAAACATCAGATTTCGAAGAAACTTTCCCAAAATTCCTAGAAAATACCTCTGGCGCGATATATCCCATGGTCCCCCTAGCCACGGTCATAGACACAGCACTCTGGTCCTTGGAACATAACTTTGCCAACCCAAAATCAGAAATTTTGGGGTTCAAATTTTGGTCCAGCAAGATATTATGAGGCTTGATGTCAAAATGTAGGATTTGTTGGGCACACCCTTGGTGAAGATATTCAATCCCTTTGGCTATCCCTAGAGCGATTTGTTGCATCTTTTCCCAGCCAAGAAACTTGTTCTTGTGATCTTTTCCAAAACGCACAAACTTTTCAAGTGAGTTATTAGGTAGAAACTCGTATATAAGAGCTCGATTGCATCCGTCAGCACAATACCCAACCAAGCGAACCACATTTACGTGATGTATTTGGCCTATGGTACCCACTTCGTTGATGAAATCATCGCCATTACTCTTGGAGTCGCTATTGAGGACCTTAACCGCAACAAGAATTTCATTGGAAATTCGACCTTTGTATACTGAACCGTAACCTCCTTGTCCTAATTTATCGTTGAAGTGATGAGTGATCTTCTTGATATCAGCGTAAGAGTATCTTGTTGGCTTCATGGCTTTGTAATCCTCCAAGAACATTTCAATTTTGAGTTGATCTTCTTTCTTTCGATTGTTTGATCTGATCACGTAGTACATAACCGCAATCAGGAGAAGCACAAAAAGAACAGCAATCGGGATAGCAAATGCTACAACCGGTTTATGTGATGCATGACCTGTAAAATAGTAGAAGGATAGCAAAAAAGAATTTTATTAGCTCATCTCACAATCGTAGTTCTAAAATTTGTGAATAGAAAAATAAGTGAAATCTTATATTTTTTTCTGTCATCAATATGCTGTACCTTTTACATGGTTGTGCATATTACTATTACTAAGTATGATGATCAATGCAGAAACACAATCCTGTTGGTATTAGTATTAGTCCCTCAATCTCATTTTTATTTTTTTATTGTTCTAATTTAATTTTATGCATATTAAATCTATCAATTTAAAAATCATTAATTAGATATGTTCTGAAATCACGAATTTTGGAGTTAATAATAATAAATATGTACTCATTCATTTCAAAATAACTGTTAATTGTTTTTGTCAAAATTGTAATTTTTAAAAGAAAAAAATAAATATATGTAGATAAATTTTTAATTTCTGAAAATTAGAATTTATAACAAATTATGTGTAATTTCTAATAGTAATATCCACTTCACTTATACTTCTAAAAGAATGATACTAATTTTATTTTTTATTTTTTTTTTGGGTTCAAAAAGAATGATACTAGTTGGTGTTTGGGTATGGTCCAAAAGCCCAGACCCAACCTCTATACCTTTTGAGCTCAAGTCCAAATTAACAGACATCATGGGCTTTTCCCAACCCGAAGGCCCAACCAGCCTCGGTCCGACCGGGCGGATATATATGTGCATAATGACTGGATAACCCTAAATGCAGGTAAGTCCCTCGAGCATATTTTGGGTATTTAAGATGAATTCAATTATTATGTTGCATTTTTTATTCCATGCTCTGTTCCAGTACAATTTAATTGTTATTTATATATTTTTTATTTTATATTTGATAAATTTTTTAAATAATACATAAATTGTCATTAGATTAAAATAAAATAGATAATAAAATAAAGGATTTGAATTCACCTAAGATGTAATTAATGCCCCAAGACCCTCAGGCGATGACTCTACAAGAATTAGGGCATCAGTATATTTCGCATATAAATATTTTCCTTCACTGTGTTGCAAATGTTAAGTAATCAGTACAATATTAATTTATTGGACATGTTTGGCACAATTTATTTTAAAATAATTTTAAATTTATTTTATAATTATAATAAAATATAAGTTGAAAAAAAAACACATATTGACCAATTTTTTCAAATAAGTTGACAATATAGGTTATACATAACCTATAATTTTTTTTAAATTAATAAAAATAATTAATTTAAAAAAAAATTATAATTAATTTTAATAAACTGAAACAAACAGACCCTTTGTCTCTCCATACATAATATCTGACTTTAACATCATGAGGGAGAAATGGCAAGTCGGAGTTTAGAACATCATGTGTCAACACACCATTGATTACTAGTAACTAGACGAGATTCAGCGTTAACAAATAGTATAAAAATATATATTAAAAAATAATTTTAACTAAATATAGTTAAATTGAAATTTTAATCTGGAATGGACGGAGTAATATATTATAAATGGTCATAAATTCTCCGCCTAAATTATTCAAAAATATTAAGAAAATAGACGAGTACATGCTTAGGTAGTTACGTGAATGCGAGTGTTTTAAGATATGTACACCTTAGCAAATTCACATTAAAATGTATATATTTTAAAACATTCATGTTAGTAAAACTACGCATGCTCACCTCCCCGAGGCCTCCAAAAATATTATCCTCATGATTTCACAATTAGAAAGAAATTTTTAAAATAATAACTTCTAAAGAAATCTTCTTTTACAAATATATATTTTCGTGCAAAATAAAATTAGAAATATACAGTAAGTTTGAGAACAAATCGGGGAAAATTTTTTTATTTAGACGGAGGGTGAATGATTCAACACGTGACTACAAAAATCAAATTATAACAATTAAAACGATAAGGAATTGAACGAGTGTCATTAGGATATTTGAAGAAATCAAACTAATTAAATGTAAGGCATGCAATAGGCAAGCAATTAGAGATAATTATTAGTTACCTCCTCCGGATTGTTGTTCTTCGGGAATGGGAGTCAAACATGTAGTGCTCCTATTGTTGCTGTTAATGGTACTGGTGTCCAATTTACAGTACTGTCCGTTAGCTTCACATTTCCCACAATTTGGTGCGGACCAAGTGA
>JAUMHB010061354.1:0-14627 GCA_032359685.1 Pittosporum tobira
TCTTACAAATCTCATACATCATAAAAATCAAATCAATTTGAATGGCTGTTTACCTATCGTCACAAGAAAAGAAAAGACAGCTGAACAAAAATTCAATGCGGATAATATAAATGATATGAGAAATAAATGTTAAAAATAGATGAAATCTAATTGTCGCGTAAATTTTATACGAGCATAAATTTACACTAACATGCTACAAAAAATAATGTGTGTTAAAGATTTGTGCTGATGTATACTATTTAAAACAAATATTGTTTCCATTATCTTATACAAGTATATCTATATATGTATTTTCTATCAAATTTTGAGAATTTATATGATAGCCCGCACCGAAAAACAGAAGAATTCTACTTTTATATTTTATTTTGAGCAAACAAATACTAATATATATTAATATTGAACATTGAGAAAACAGGCATATGATATAAGGAGACAGATCGAGAAAATGATTTCAGGTGCCATCAAGTGCATTATTATGGGCACCTTCTACACATGTTAAACCATACTATATGAGTTCTATATGAACATGTTGGTTACAACTTATTCGATCAATTTATGATTTATTTTTAAAAATAAATTATTTTAAAATTATTTATTTGATTTTATTTTAAATAAGTTATAGTTTCAGTACAATATTATTGTCAAGTTATTTTTAAAAATTGGTCAATATTTTTTTTATTTATATCTTATAACTTATTTAAGTTAACAAATAAATTTTAAATTTTTTTTAAATAAACTATAACAAACATGACCTATTAGTCCAACCCAGATGTTCTTTTTTCCTTGACTCACTTAAAACTAATTTCTTATTATATTTCACTAAATTTCAAGTAATCATTCCATTCCTAAATATTAATCATTTTGAACAATTTTTTCTTTTAATTTTCCATGACTTTGATAAGAAATCTATACATCACTCAGGAAATATTCAAAGCAATATGTATATGGTTCTTATTTGATTCTACCTCCATTTTGAAATTAAAGATATTTTCTTATATTAAAACAATAAAATGTCACGAGATTTTTAATTTATCTTCTATTTTTCTTATTTCTATATTCACCCATTCAAACCTATTTTGCCCATCACTAGGGGTGAAACCAGAAATTTTAGAATGAGGGGTCTTTATCTATTCCATCCGTCTCAAAAATAATGACTTAAATTTTTTATATTTTTTAGCACGGATTTTTAGACATTTTTTAATACATTTTTACATTCTTAACATATTTATATATCATCTTTTTTAATATATTAAAATTTTATTAAATATATAATGTGTAAATATGTTTTTAACACGTTTTAGATTTTATGTCAAAAAATAAAAAAATTAATCCATCATTTTAAAGACAGATAGAGTAATTTTTTTTGATAAATAATGGTATCACTATTCAAATTTTGGGGTAAATTCTAAATAATGGTATCACTATTCAATTTTTGGGGTAATTTTAAAATTTACAATGGGAATTTATATTTATAGAGGGTATTTTATACCCCCAACCTACAAGAGCTCCGCCACTGCCACACGCTCAAGTCTCTCTGCATTTCACTCATATTGTCCATTGAGATGATACTATAATAAAAAATTATTTATAAGTATTATTTTTTTTAAATTATTTTTAATTTTAAAACGAAAAGAGTACTGCACAATTTTTTTTCATGTACATTGAGAATTTATGATCCTGAAACTCATTCATATAATTTCAAACTTATAACATCTACGTCATTAATATGAATATTATAATATTTACCATCACTTGAGTAACACATATCCAATATAAAATTTGTTTGAAAATAATATTTCGACAAGTGATTTTATCTGTTTTTCAAAATCCTCTTTCACATAAGAGTGCGGTAGATCTTATCATCATGTCAAAAGAGACCGTGTGGAACTAGCAAAAAACACTTGTGAAAATAATGATTCTTAATTTTTAAACCTTGAACTGTGTAAGGGTATTTTTGGCAATTCAAACCCCCTTTCACATGAGAGTGCGTAGATCTTATCATCACGTGAGAAGAGACAATGTGGAACTAGCAAAATACACTTAGAAAAATAATATTCCCAATTTTTAAACCTTGAACTGTATACGGATATTTTCGGCAATTCATATCCCTTTCACATGAGAGATGTCTTATCGTCACGTGAGAAAATACCATGTGAAACATGCAAAAAATACTCGTGAAAATAATAATTTCTAATTTTTAAATCTTAAACTGTGTACGGGTATTTTCGGCAATTCAGATAATTAAACCGTTAATCTGGGGAATTAGTTTAAACAATGTTGCCGGGAACATAAACAATAATTAGTTAACCGTCCCAAGGGCAAGAAGGTAAATAACATAAATAAAATCCCCGACATGTCACTCCCACGCTTTTCTGAAGCAACGTCGGTAAGCGTAATTAAATTTTCAAATAAAAAATAAAGATAAAAAATAAAATAAAATTAAAGTGCAAGAAATACATGTCCCACGACTCCCACCCGCAAGGTCCACAAGCGCTTGACTTTCTCTCTCTAAAACACCACACACCGAATTTCATGACTCCACGATTGACCACCCTTCATAACTTTCAGAAAGTTTACGCAATCCTCTTAATTCATACTGACATTCAACTCGAACTTTGAAAATTGAGTTTGGAGCTAATAATTGCTGTATGTGATGTGGTGAAAATGGCGAATAATGGAATTTATAGAAATAATGGTGGTGGTAGTCATGGCAAGAGCTCACCCAGCTCAAACCCTACCAAGTCTTTGCCTTCTTCTTCTTCGTTGAAATCAAAAGCTTTGACGCAGAATTCAGGTTCCGGTGCGCGCCGCAGCAGCACTGGTTCGATTAACGGTGGTGTCAAGTACGATGCTGGAGGTATTTATATTGTGTATTTATATAGTTATAATATATAGTTATACGCATATTTGTGTAGTTACGTTTGATTAAACGAACTTCAAATTTAGTTCAGTGGTAGCTTTGTTGTTGAGTATTTAACGAGTTAGTCTTTTTATTTCCTAATTTGGGTAATTGTGTAATAGGGAAAAGAAATGAACTTCGCCAAAAAAAAATAAAATTGATACATGGTCATTTTAAATGACTCTGTGATGCCATTGAGGTCTTAGATTGATTGTTAAGATCATGAATCAAGGCTCTGAGATTTCTTAGTGGTTGCAGGTTTGAGTCTCCCGTAATGCTTAGACTTTATTTAATTAACTGCTTTGCTACTTGTATTAATTGTACTTTAATGTTCAAATTGATTGGAATTATTTATTTATTTTAAAACAAATCCATGTAATTTGATGACATAAGGAATGCAAAATTCCAAGTCGTAGCATTGCTCTTATACAAGTATTCTATTAACAAGTTTCTTAATGACAATGTGGACTTCTCGTGTCTTGTGAG
The DNA here is from genome assembly GCA_032359685.1 of Pittosporum tobira. Taxonomy (NCBI): domain Eukaryota; kingdom Viridiplantae; phylum Streptophyta; class Magnoliopsida; order Apiales; family Pittosporaceae; genus Pittosporum; species Pittosporum tobira. The sequence continues at coordinate 3,386 of JAUMHB010061354.1, forward strand.
TTTGTAGAATTGTAGGTTCACAAATAGATTATGGAAAGGAAGAAACTGTAGAAGCATGATTAAGCAAAATACTAAAGAAATAATTGTTTATGAAGAGGATTTGAGATGATGGTTAATGCAAAATCCAAAATTAAGAGAGTTATAATTTTTTATCCTCCTTGCTATTTTTGTTACTCCCTCCGTTCTACTAAAAGAGTCCCATTTACCAAAAAGATTTGTTTCATGCAAAGAGTTTAATATTACAATTTCAAGATCATGCCACAACTATTAAACCATACACTCATTATTTTCGGGGTAATGTGGAAAAAAATAGATCCTTAAAGTTTGCAATTATAGTTGATTTGGAATAATGCTTCCGAGATTAAATGAATTGTTTCGCTTTTTGGCTCTTTTGACATAGGGAAATCCAACTATACTTGTATAGATCAGTCTGGGTAATTTATACATTACCATTTGTGGCATTTCATATTTGTGTCCTGGCAACAAAATTATTTTAGTCTCAATTGAGTCCACATCGAAAAAGACAATGAGCTTTGAGAAATTTTAGTAAAACCTCAGCCTGAAACATATGCATAATATAGAAATTTATGGTCCTAGCATCATCAGCAATTCAGCATTATGAACATAGTCCTTATAAGAAGTACATAAAATTATAATACTCATATTTATATAACCGTGCTTGCTAACATTATGACCGCTGCCATTATTATATCCATCTGACATTATATCTTTGTTGATTTAAAAACTACATTTTTAATTGGAAAGGGGTAGTTACACGGTGACAATTCCGGAGGTAAAGTAGGCCAGCCTGGATTGTTAAGCTTCCAATTGAGCAAAATTTAAATTATTAGAGAATAACATGTATTGTTATGTTATCATATTCTAACACTCTTCCTCGCCTTAAACTGTGCTTTTTCTTGAAAAGAATTGCACTGCCATGATGGGGCACTAAAAGCCAGTTGGAAACGATGAATTAAGAAACTGAAGCTCCAATAACATGTTATTCTATTTAATGCTATTATAAAATTAATCAGCTGTTTTCTTATTTATGAGAAATAATGGGATATGTTATTATAAAACGGAGCAGATTTATTTTTCTCTTATACATGTTTTAGTAATATCTTATATTCATGCAAATAATGAATCATTAGCATGCTTGCATTACTTTGGCAGATATTATTATTTTTATTATTTCTTCAACGCTGAGGTATTTATAACTCACTTGATACTCCCATGTGCATGCATAGTTCCCGGGAGAGTTAGGGTGGCTGTAAGATTACGACCTCGAAATGCAGAGGAGTTGGCGTCTGATGCTGATTTTGCTGATTGTGTGGAATTGCAGCCAGAGGTATTCCTGATCTATATTCATCAAATATTGTTTTCTATGTTATCAGTAAATTACTTCCCAAAAAGTAAGCCTGTCAAAAGTTGTCGCATTCCATGGATTATTTTGATTCTATTTCAGCTCAAGAGGTTGAAACTTAGAAGAAACAACTGGGATTCAGATACCTATGAGTTTGATGATGTGCTTACTGAATTTGCATCACAAAAGCGTGTTTATGAAGTTGTTGCAAAGCCTGTAGTGGAGGTACTCATGAATGAAATTGTCCATTAATAATTGTTTTCAATGTCATAATATTGCTTTTCCCTATTGCAAACATTTAATAATTTTATTGATGTCCATGCCAGAGTCTAATCGGTGTATCAAAGTATTATGTATGATACTAGTAGGAAATGATTCTGTTGTGACAATTACAATAATTACTCTTATGCAAAAAATAAAGTGGAAAGCAAATATAGAGAATAGGAAGACAAGAATTATGTGGTTTGGCTTTTAGCCTACGTCCTTAATGCATTATACTGAAACTGAAGAGTACAAGAACTCTGAAGAACATTCAAAACTGAGATAATCTCTCTCAAACCCCTAACCCCAAATTACACTAATCCTTTCTCTTTTAGTTACTATTGATAGATTTCTGTTCTTTAAATATACATATTTTTTTCTCTCTTGTCTATTATGACCTCAATCCTAATTCCAATTAGGAAAAGAATTCAGGGCATACACAACAGATTCCATTATAACTCAACAAGTTTCCCATTTCAGAGGACAATTTATGCAAATGAAGCAAAGTGCCTTGCAGGGGGTCACACCCTAGAATCAATTAGTTGGACAATGTGTTTAAATGACACTAAATAAATATTAAAATGAGTAAAACTGTGGGGCCCTGATTGATGGTTGTGGGCTATTATGTACATATATTATAAATCATATTGGCTCTCCCTTCTTGGATGCCAATCATTAATACAGGCGTGTCTTCCATTACATTCTGTATTTACTTCCTTTGTTTTAGGCATCTTCTTAGGTTTCTTTCATCTTTTGTTCTCAAGTCTATTTTATCTCTTGGTTTAATGAGGTAGTAAGGTTTGTCCAGGATTGACTGACTACTTCATAGATATCTTTTTGGGCATATTTTCCTTAGGAACTTAGTTGTACATAATTTACATTGTTACAACCCTCATCTTTGGTTTATGGAGAAGAGAGGATTTATGTGGGAGGTTAAGTTGGATAGAATAAGTGTCCTTTTCAATACCTACCCCTATGCTTTGATTTTACACGTCATGCCTATATGGCTTTCAGCACCTTTTTTACATACCTGTAATATCTCTAGAAAACTGAATCATGTATTATTGTACCCGTTAACTATTGTCCATCAGTTCCTTGCTCCTGTTGTATTTGATAAACTTGGGATTCCTACAGATGAACTGTGAATAGTTTCAACTAGATGCTATGTCATCATGATCCCTCATAAAGCAATTTTTTTTTTAATGACTCAATAAAGAATGTAAACAGTTGTGTATTATATGTTTCTGCAGAGTGTTCTTGATGGTTATAATGGAACAGTGATGGCATATGGCCAGACTGGTACTGGAAAAACTTACACTCTTGGACGACTTGGGGATGAAGACACAGCTGCTCGTGGAATAATGGTGCGAGCATTAGAAGACATCTTAATGGAAATTTCCCCAGAAACCGATTCTGTGTCTGTCTCATATTTACAGGTGCTTGTTACAAATTAACAACTACTCATGCTTGATGATCTTGTCTCCCCCTAATCGATCTAGTTTTGCTTCGGCTTAAGAAGGATTTCTGAAGCTGTTTCCAACTTCATGAGTATAAATACTTTCATTTCTATGAAAACATGCAGCTTTATATGGAGACCATACAGGACCTCCTTGACCCGTCTAATGACAACATATCTATCACGGAAGATCCAAAAACGGGAGATATATCACTACCTGGGGCTACTCAAGTAGAAATCAGAGATCAGCAGAGTTTTCTCGAATTACTACAATTCGGGGAAGCTCATCGCTTTGCTGCTAACACAAAATTGAATACAGAATCTTCTCGCAGCCATGCCATTCTGATGGTGAATGAATACTCTCTCATCTCATGATGTTTATGCATTTAAGTTAAAGGGAGATGTTTTGGTCAGTTTCATGTTAATGTAGTATAACTCAAGTACATTTTGCTCCTGAGTAGGTGCATGTTAAGAGGTCTGTCAAGGGAAGAGATTCTTCTTTTTCAAGTGAAAATGGTGATACATCCCACACTCATAGAACTATGAAGCCAGGCATAGTTCGGAAAGGCAAGCTAGTCGTTGTAGATCTTGCAGGTTCTGAACGAATTGACAAGTCAGGTATTATTTTTATTGTTTTCCACATGGAATGTTTCTATGAATATGTGTGGTTATTATTTTTTTATTATAAGAACTGAGAGATCAAAACTAGTGACCTAGGTAACACTGAATGATATTTACCATTTATTTGAAGAAAAAAATGCGATGTTCTTGACTTCTTGTTGGACATGGTTCACACTGTGTAGTGTTGGACGACACATCATCCGGGACGACATATCACCCTGTATGCATCTGGGGTCCTGCTCCCTGGAGAGCAGTCGGGGCTATGGGGGCAACGCCCCCACCCTCGGGCCAGGTTTTATTTATGTTGGGGCTTGGTGTTTTCGCTTGTAAGGGCAATTTTGTATTTTCGATGGATTATGATTTTTCCTTATATTCGTTATATAAGGAGATAGACATGTACTGCTTTTGTATTCTTTTCAGAATATAGTAATATTGCGGCCACCGTGGTTTTCTCCTTATTAGGGTTTTCACATAAAATTCTTATGTTCTTGTGTGATAGCTCTTTTTATTTTCTCTTTGTTTTATTCCACTATATTGTTAATTTCTAACTGTTCCTTCTTGAGCTGTATAACCTATGACCAACCAGTCTTGTTTCTAGATATATTTGGAAAATTTTTCATTGTATATAATATGGCAGGAAGTGAAGGACATACATTGGAGGAAGCAAAGTCTATCAATCTTTCTTTGAGTGCTCTGGGGAAGTGCATCAATGCATTGGCCGAAAATAGCCCTCATGTTCCCGTCCGTGACTCAAAGCTTACAAGATTGCTTAGAGATTCATTCGGAGGTAAGATATTTACACACATAGAAATCTTGTTATTTATGTTACGGTTCAGTTTTTGATGATGTCGTCAAATTGCCATGAAATGGGCACTTAAACTTCACATATATTGTGATTACATAACTTGAACATATATTATGGTTGCATATATTCCTGGTGCGTGGAGGAATTAGAAGGAAAAATAAATAAATTTGGAAGGACAGAAAAGTTGTATAAAAAACTTTTATTAATTTTTACAGGCACAGCAAGAACTTCACTAGTAGTTACCATTGGTCCATCTCCACGTCATCGAGGAGAGACCGCGAGTACGATTTCTTTTGGACAGAGGGTAAGTTCCAAGGGTCTTCGACTCTGATGCTTGTTCTTTTCCCATATTGTACTTATTTTCTAGTGCTTTCTTTTGAGGGTTCATGATTAGGTCTTGATTATTCAAGTATGCCTTTGGACATTGTAGAGGTGCTAACTTTTGTATTTCATAGGCTATGAAGGTGGAGAATATGTTGAAAATTAAAGAAGAGTTTGATTACAAGAGTTTGTCCAGAAGGCTTGATATTCAACTAGAGACACTTGTTGCTGAATATGAGAGACGCCAAAAAGCATTTCAGGATGAGGTGGCAAGAATAGGCTTTGAAGCACAAAAACGTATCAATGAGGCCGAAAGAAACTATGCTGATGCACTGGAGGTACTGAGAAAGGAATTTCTTTTGTCTGTGGGGTCTATAAGTGCATAATTTTGTTCAGCTCATACTTCTTATGTCTGATTTAGTACAATTACTTGGTCATTATCTTTTTGAGCGATGTTTATATTGTTCTTTTTCCTAGAACCAGATATTGAAATATCAAAAAGAATACACGGAGTCAATAAAAAAGCATGGTGATGGTACACAGGCTTCTCTTGCGTTAGCATCTGAAAAAGTTACTGATGTTAAAATGTTGCTCGAGAAAGAAATCATTCTACGCAAGGGGGCAGACGAGGAAATAAAAAATCTTAAAAGTCAATTAATGCAAAGGGAAAGGTCTGAGGTAAGATTTATGTTTTAAACAGTATTGTCTCACAGTGTAATTATCCTCTGTCCCCCAATTTGCACTTTCTAGATGTGCTGATGATAGAAATTCTTGTATTAGGCAGCAGCAAATGCCGAGAATCTAAAGCTTAAGAAGATTCTAGAAGATGAGACGCACCAGAAAGATAAACTTGAAGAAGAAATAGCTATGTTACGAAGTCAGCTATTGCACTTGAGTTTTGAAGCAGATGAGGTATGGTCTCCTTAAAGTCTACAGATACGTGAATGATTTATAAATATAATTTCTGTTATTTCTTTGGTAATTACCAAATATTTACCCTGATTGAATTACAGTGCCAGGATTTCTTATATATATATATATGTGATACTCCATCCCACATCGGTTAAGTTTGAGAGTTGTAATGGCTTTATATAGGCCTTAGCTCACTACCAAGAGTACCTAATAACTTAAGGTTTTGGGCCAGTGGGGCTTGGTTGGTACTCTTGGACCAATGTTTTTGGGTCCTGGGGTGTTACAATATAATATATTTGTATCTATATGTGTTTGTAGACAAGAAGAAAGCTTGATCAAGACGGGAATGCAAACGTACCCAGTGTTACAGATTCTCCCAATTCTCAACTTGGGAATCCACAGCTGCAAGATTCAGGGCAAGGGGAGAAGGCATCAGTAGCAAAACTCTTTGAACAAGGTGATGAATAATGTATATTTGATCTTGTGGCTATTAATTTGATTCTCACAAAGCAGTGAAATATAAGTCTTTTACCTTCTTCCTAACTATATATGGTATTTCAACAGTTGGACTACAAAAGATTTTGTCTTTACTTGAAGCCGAAGATCCAGATGTGCGAATTCATGCTGTAAAAGTTGTTGCCAATCTGGCAGCTGAAGGTATATTTGTGTATTTAATTTTTATTTCATTTTTGCTTGGTTTTAGTTCTTATGTTTAACCATTTCACTACTCTTAAGCTCGTTAATATGCAATCAGTTGAAACAAATGATTTTAAATTTTAAAATCTTCCCTGTTCAAATATTTTCATTATGCTACATTGCTATCCATATACGAGGAATTACTGCTTGTTATTATGATTGCAATTTTGTTGGTACTAATAATATTTGCATTCCCCATAATTCACAGAAACAAACCAGGAAAAGATTGTAGAAGCCGGTGGTCTTAATTCATTGTTAACACTTCTTAGGAACTCTGAGGATGAGACCATTCACAGAGTTTCAGCTGGTGCAATAGCAAATCTTGCAATGAATGGTAATTTTTTCATTACCTTTCAGTAAATCACACGTTACAGTTCATTGAACTATCTAACTGTAGAACATTTTATACATGGATAAGCAGAGACCAATCAGGAGCTTATAATGGCTCAAGGGGGTATCAATTTGCTGTCAATAGCAGCGGCTAATGCAAAGGATCCTCAAACCCTTCGCATGATTGCTGGGGCCATCGCAAATCTTTGTGGCAATGGTAATTTTCCTAGGTTTCTCGTTATTAACTCTCTTAAGTCAGTTTCAATTTTTATTTTTCTTTTATTTATTTATTTCCTAACACCGAAAGGAGCTTTTACATTGCAATTTTCAGATAAGTTACAGATAAAGCTAAGAGGCGAAGGTGGGATCAAGGCGTTGCTAGGAATGGTGAGATGTAGACATCCTGATGTCCTTGCTCAAGTTGCACGTGGAATTGCAAACTTTGCAAAATGCGAGTCCAGAGCATCCACTCAACGTAAGTTGCTGAAGTAACTTGTTGCTCGTCTTGTCACATTATTTGTAGTGATCAACTTCATAAAAAATTACTAAATCCCACAAATTATACCTGGATTTTTTTTTTTTTAAACATAAATACAAAAATGAGCCTCAGTTTGACTCTTTGCACTCAAAATTTCACACTCCATCTTGCCTTTTAAGGGTAGAAGATTACATAAATGCCATGTTATATACTTAGGCACATATACACACAAATTATTGTTATTATGTGTGATTGATGGGGTTTTAAGCAATTTATTTCCCTTGAAAAGTAAGATGGAGTTCAAGTGAAAATCTTTAGAGTGTAGTTATTAATTCCTTATATATAAATCGCTAATATTATGTTTATATAACCGGAAGACACAGACTTTAGGAATTATGGGTGGGAAGACTGAAAAAACAAATAGATACTCTATCTTGTGTTTCATAATGTGTTGATATTTCTTTCTCCTGATGCTCGTGTTATTGCAGGGACTAAAATGGGGAAATCTCTCCTTATCGAGGATGGTGCACTGCCATGGATTGTAAAGAATGCCAACAATGAAGCCTCGCCAATCAGGCGTCATATTGAGCTTGCACTCTGCCATTTAGCACAACATGGTAAATATGTAGTTTAGTTTTTTAAACCTTTTTTTTTTTAATTTTATATTTTATCATGGCTTTACATTTCAGAGGTAAATGCAAAGGACATGGTTAGTGGAGGTGCGTTGTGGGAGCTTGTTCGCATTTCGCGAGATTGTTCACGCGAGGACATCAAGTTTCTTGCACATCAGACACTAAGCGCAAGCCCAACTTTCCAGGGAGAATTGAAGCGATTAAGGATAGGGCATAACTAAGGATGTTTGGTACAATTGAAGTAGATGGGAAATTAGTAAAATACGTTACAAGTTTGTTGAAATGAATCAGTGTTCTTATATCTTCTTTGAAGTAAGTGCAAATGTAATTCTGATCCTGCTTGAAGTTTTTTGTAAGCAATTACTCGGTAGGACTTAATTATTTCATAGTATTGCAGATTGTAGATAGGTTTGCCAAGTATTCTTTTTAGCTGCTAGAAGGGTTTGTAAATTACATGAAATGAAGCTGGAAAAGAAGGAAAATATGCCCATACGGTGTCTCTGATCAGTATTTATATACTATTTATCTCGTTATTCATTACGTTTTACGCTGTTTGAGAATGGAGAAGGATCGAGTAGAACCCTAAAAACATATATAAATTCCTTTATGGGCTGTTCTTGTCAGCAAACAATGATGTTTATGGTGCCAGTATACATTTTTTTTTTTCAAAGATGCTGCTGTGGGTTTGTGTAGCAGTATATATTTTCTTACATATTTCAAATTCTTTTATAATTATAAATATTTTGTATATCTATGGATTAATTTTTACTGTTACATAAGTATATTATATTTATAATTTAGAAATAAGGAACAAAAACCTTAGGTTTGATTTGATTATCACACACTAGGCCACGACTGTAGTCCAGAATTGAACTGTTTAGGTGGAGCAGGAGACATAAAATGGTAGAGGCTCATAGGTTGAGCTAAATGGAGATTCAACATATATTCTACATTTTGAAATAGATGTCCACTTCTCAGCTTTATTTAAAAAAATTTGCAATAATTGAGCAAATGATGGTCGCTTTACTTTCATTTCTTTTCTGTAACAAATTTTACTTCCCCTTGTAAAAAATCTTTTTCATTTATCTTCCAATATAATGTAATATTGAATTTTTCACGGATATTAAAAAATATGTTTGATTTTAGAAGAATTATCAAGATTGCACTTATTATTATAAATTTAGATAGGTTGAAGTGATAGATCATAATGTTGGAATAACAGCCAGTGATGTGGATCATATTTGATAAATTAAGAATAAATTAGACTTATTTTATTAATTTTTTGTAAAATAACAGCGGACAATTTTTTGGGGTGACATCTATCCAAAAAAATATATGTTACAATCTTTCTAGAATAGAAAAAATAATGTATTGCACAATTTCTTTCTCTATTTTTATTTTTCATGAAATATAAAGTTGAGGGGAGACACGTTTCTTATTCGAGCTAATTCACAACTTCGTTCACACACAATTTGAACAAGGAGAGTTGTACATTTAGGGTTCAGAGTTGCACTCACTTTCAAAAAAAGAAAAATTCAATTTATTAAGAGTTTTTTAATCATTTCATTTAATGAATGAATACAGAGGAGGAACCCTTTCTATTTTTTTTTTTAAAATTTTTTTTTTAGGAGTGGGAAAAGGAGTTTAGTTCTATTGCACACCACAAAATCTTCATTTTTCAACTAGTTAAAATTATAACACTAGTAAAAAAAAATAAAAAAAAATCTATGGATACGTGGAATGTTCTCATCCAAATTCAATTTTTAAAATTCGCAAGACATATCCATTCGGTAAAATGAAAGTTTAGCATCTAGTGCGAATATTGAATATTTAATTACTATCCTATTTGAATTCACTTATAAATTAACTAACTCGTTACGGTTCATCCAAAAAATAGTTGAATAAAGTACGCAATTAAATACTCAAACGCCATAATGAATTTTAAAACTCTTAAAATTTCATGTATTCAAAATTAATCAACATGCTCGGCTCTATCCAAGAATATTCACTTGATCGAATATTTAAACGCTTCTAGAATATTGTCAAAATCTGTTCTAGAATTCCATACGCATGGATACCTTGACACCATTTTGAATTTTGCGCACGGTATATGCTCTTTGGTCATTGTCTCGTACAAGCAACTAAACTCGATCAATCGAACAAAGAGTCCGATCCGATCCAATCCGATGCAAATCAGATTAATTTGAACATCAGACGGAATCGTATCACTGTCACACTAGCTTTTTCTCCTTTAATCAAATTAACAAGTAAATAAAGATCTCTCTATTCTAAAGCTTGTCCCACAATATATATATATATATATATATATATATATATATATTACACATTTTAAAATGCTAAGAACAACACTGTAAAATATTCAGTTAGAGTTCAAATGTATAATATATGTAACAATTTTTTTAAAATATATGTATTTATATATCTGTTAAAATATACTATTACTTATTTATGCTTTATAAATGGGGTACAAGTGGAATGCATAGTGTACACATCAATTAAGAAATCCAAGAAAAGGAAGAATGAATTATCTATCGTGAGCATCAATTTTCTTTTTCCTCCTATTGCTAATTAGTAGGAGTATTACTACTATAGAATGAATGATTGTGATGTGAAGCCTCTTTTGTTTTTTCTCTCCTCTCCCTAATGCATACTCTCTTCATCCCAGATAAATTGTAAAATTAGATTTAATTTTTTTTATAAATTTATTGTTAATTTTAAGAAAATTATTTAAATTATTTTTATTGTTGAAATTTCAGATAACAAAAATAGTAGTCAAAGATAAGAACTATATATATATTATTTAATAAAATAAAAATTGATCAAACAATTTATTTGATAAAACATTTTTAAAGTATAAATATTATTATCTTTTTAAATCATTCTAACAGGAGAAATGGTGCAATCATTGTAAGCAAGGTGGAGTAGTATATTAGTGCGCTTCAATTATTGGACACTTGCGAAAAATAATAATTTTGTAATTTTTTTTTTTTTTTTGTTTTACGAGATTCCCTCTCATACGAGACTGAGACAATATTTAAATAATTTTTTATTTTTAATAAAAAACAATATTAAAATTTTAAGTTAATAACACACTCTCTTCGTAACTGTATGACAAACTTTAAAACAAGCATAAAAAAGTATACACAGAGTACGATGCATTTTACAACCACAACCCTTCACCTCGATTATACATGAAGATGATATCCATCCATGCAAGATGCGCCCTGGTTTGCTAGAGAATTGAAGTAGATAGCTTGATTAGAGATTTGGCTCCTAATTTACAATATTGAGTTGTATTATTACTCTAAATATGAAAATAATCAAACATTTTTCACTATTTGATGAA
>JAUMHB010061365.1:0-14620 GCA_032359685.1 Pittosporum tobira
AATAATTGATTACAAGACATGAGTATATATAGTATAAGTACAGAAAGCCTAAACCATAAAGGAAACCTAAACCATAAAGGATTCTAACTCTAAATAAGAATCCATATAGGACTCTAACTCTATTATTATGTTAACACTTCTTATCCTTATTAAGTATTGAATGTTATAAAATATAACTCAAAATTGTATGAGAGATTTCCAAGATTTTTAATGACCTTTGGGTTCCTTCGGGATCAGTGGCATGTTCAAATATTGAAATAAAACTACATGGTTTTAGTTGTTTGTGAAGACGAGTACACTTTATTTCTTCTATATACGGACTTTTTTTGGTTCATCAATCAGAAACTCCACAGAAAATCAACCAACTTCTCAGCATATTTTCCAAATATAAGAAATTGTACCTTTGGTAACATCTTGACACACAAAACAATTTTGTCAAATTGCAAGTCACTAACAAGAACCTAAAATCACATTATGGTATTCAGACTTTAATGTGTTTTGGCAACTAATAGAACAAGTAAATTAAACAAAAGCAAATTAAATGCTAATTTAATACTTTTTAATAATCAAATAACCAGCAAATCTATACAAAAATCAAGAAATATCAAACCTGAAAACATTATAGGAGGTACAACTGAGCAATCGGGCATACAATGGACTAGGGAAAAATCGATTGGAAGTGAAATTGGGGGTACCAATTATAATGGTTCGTACTAAGATTGCATGAATTTATTATGGTACCATGTACGTTCGCATCACACATCGATTGTCTAGTGTGCATCATAAGGAAGAACCTTAAAACTACCATCTTAAACTTTTAGTTCAAGATTAGATTTAATAATTAGATAAAGGCCCTTTTCATACTCTCATGCTCCCTCACACACTGCATCCTTAACTATTGTGTGTAAGATCATGGCTATTGAACTCATGGAGGTGGTCATCATAGCTGAACAGATTGAGGTGGTCATTTGCATTAATTGATCTAACGTAAAGGTCGAGATCTTGAAGCTCTACGAGAGCGAAAATTGCATAATTTTCACAAACTGAAAAGTACAAAAGTTGTCCAAATGAATCTAGAGTCGTTGATCTAAATACTTGGTAGATGGACCATTTGGATAGAAGTCTGGACAATTCTGGAGAGAAGAGCTTAGAGGATAATCGTGTCCATTCTATTGGGATGAATGCTCTATGACCTGACCATGACATGTCATGCCCTGTCAATGAGTGAGGATCTAACAATTAAGTATTAGTAGTACTTGAATAGTGCAAGTCAGTAAGAGATTCAAAACTTTACGAAATACAAAGCATTTGCAAAGATCGAACCTGGTTCATGACAGCCTTCTGTTGATGGACTTCAATATTTTCCCAAATTAGAGTATGGACAATATCAAAACTTCAAGAACAACTTAAAAACTCAAAGAAGTGCATGTATGGAACACCTTTAATCGATATAAATTATGAGAACTAATGAAATTCATATTTATTGACTAGATTCAACTCAACTCAACTATGTATTTTATTTTATTTTTTTGATATATAAAGAAGATTTTATTAGCTCATACAAAGAATAAACTTGAAAAAGAGGAGGATTAGAAATCCTCCTATTAGAAAATTTCAGGAGGGCAGCCCTCCAATCCGTCCAAAGATAACACGAAATCCGATCAAAAGAACCAAAAGCTAAGGACCACCAAAAAGCTAGAAACTTCCATCTCATTTATGTCTTTAATCCCAAACTAGTTGGGGTAGACAAGAAATGAATCCCAAAGTAAGCTTAATAAGAGAGGGAAAGAGGGTGCCAATAAGGCGTGATTACATGAACACTCGATATACATAACTCTACTCATTAGGTAACAATTGGCCTGAGTGTGATCCTTCAACATTAACATACAAAGAATAACTGTGAGAGCTACCCCCAATAACCATGCCTTGGACTTAGGAGAACTCCTAAGATGCCTGGAAGAAATAAATGAACCAAACAAATACGAATTGTTGAAAATAGATTAAATAATTCATATTGGTTAACCACCTCCTTAACCTACAAGAATTTCTGATTTCCCTATATAAGATATAAGAGCTTCAGTTTTGATGTACCCATGTCAACCTATTGACTTGACAAACTGAGATAGACAAACTTGGTGCTTTCAAATCCTCCATACGTTTACCGAGGATTACAGGAATGAACAATACATATCAATGTAGAAAACCTACCCGAGAAAAGATAAATTAGACAAGAGGCTCCAACGAGCCAATGAGTAACCCAACTTCTACCAACACAGAGCTCCAGTTCTTTGCCATACCTAATAACTCATGTAGTAAGCATTTAAAGCTGTCCCTGCTTATCCAAAATAGCTTGACGGTTATTGGGGTTAAAATATCTGTGTCAAACTCTCATAATCTGGAAGATAGTCAGCTCCCTTCATCGCTACAATGAGTTGATATGGCATCTCATAAATCACAACAGAGCTAGGATGAGCTTTATCAGCAACAGAAAAACTACGAGTTTCACCATTAATGCTTATCCAACTGCTCCCAGGCAACTCTTATGGGGAATTACTATTTTCACAAATAAAAAGTGGGGCATAGTTGTGGAAATAAAGAAAAAAAGAGTGTGAAAATAGTGGTTCCCCTTTCATAATCCTTTTTCTTTCGTCATTGTTCTCACTTCAGTCACTGCGTCTCACCTCCGTGACGAAGCATATAAATTTGAGGTGTGGAACATACTTTGAGGGGTTTGCAGGTTCTACCTGAGTAAGGAACTTATAAGCCAAATCTCGCATGTAAGAATTTCCGTGAAGTGAAGAAGCGCTTACAAGTGCCCCCCAAATACTAGGACCAGCTTCTACGGGCATGGTCTTGATATATACTATATAGACTCCAATGCTTCATAAAGTTGGCCTGATGGACGAAGCGTATCAACCATGCATGCACAGATTTCCACTCTTGGTTTAACTCCATAATCATGAATGACAGTGCCATAAATAATAAGGCATTCTTCCATCATTTCTGATCGAGCATAAGCAGGAAGAACTCCACTAACCGTAATCAAGTCGGGCTTTATCCCATTTTGAAGCACCTTATCATGTAAAACAAAGCTAAAATACACTTTAAACTTTATAAATTTTTGAGTTTAGAAGATAAATTCCGATCTTTTTTCTTTATCAACTTGAATCCTAAAGTGTTAGAATTTAAACCTTATGGTCATATTTTTATTGTAAACTCTATTTTAAAGAGAATTTTTAGTACTTAAAGAGTGTCTAAATTGATCAGACAATATAAGACATAATAGGAAAATAATAAATTTTTTTTTGAATGATTAGTTTGCCCCTCAAACATCAACAAATCCAACACAAGTCTAGAGGTTCGGGCAAAAAATGTGACCAAAATGTTTAAGTTGTAATGAAGTTTAAACTTTTGACTTCTAAGTTACTTAAAAAAAAAGATCGGAGTTCACTTCTAAAACTCGAAAACGTATTAGGTTTAAAGTGTATTTTAGCCATAAAACAATAGTTTCTTGACCCTTCCCATGTAATCCATAGCCCGAAATAATTGAACTCCAACAGATTGCATCTTCACAAACACATTCGAAATTTAAGTCTTGTCTTGCACGGTGCAAAGCTCTCACATTTTTGAGGTGGAGCATTTTGTGCACTTGACTCAGCTTCTTGTTGTAGTTATTGTATGTGTTGTAACAATGGAGGACATGAAATTTGAATTTATAGTTCATATATTCCAATTCTTGTGCTTCAAGGTGCAACTGTTTTTATTGTATTTCTAGTTAATTTACTGCTAGTTCATTTTGATGAAGCTAGCTTATATATCAGCAGTTATATAAACAAACGAAAAAACTCACTGCTAGAATAAAACCGACTCATTTGGTAAATTTACAATTACCAAACAACTTTAAAATTACTGACATAGATCAGGGTTCTATTCTGACTGGAGCATTAGTCTCTTGCTTCTCCGTTTTGCTAAAAAAAGGCCTCATAAGCGACGGAATTTTCTGTCGATTACGTTTGCTAAAGTCCGTAGCTTATGTTCGCTATCTGCCGATTTTGAGTTCATAGTAGATGAAATTGTTCGTAGACCTTGTCGTCGTTTTTGGGCTAGTTGTTTTTAATTCCGTTAACTAGTCAGTCGATTAACTCTAGAAACAATAGAACTTAAGTCCACTGACTCAGTCAATTATAGGGGTAATCGACGGCTTGTCCGTCACTGAATCCGTCGACTATATTATTTTTTTTATTGAAAACGAAAATTGAATAAAAAGGTATTATCCATCGATTTTTTCTATTAATATTTTTTTATATAAAAAAAATTGGTATTAAGAAAATCCCTGTTTGTTTTTCAAATAAGCATGTTATGCAAACAAAATACAGATCAAATCAATCACAAACCCAAACAAACAGAAAGTAAAAAAATATTTATATCAATCACAATTTACCCAAGCAACATAATAACCATATAAAAGCTTACAATTTCTATAAATGCAAGCAACTTTAGCTTCTATATAAAGATAGAAAATCAACTTGATATTAATGAAATTTATTTTGCCAATAAAAAAATTAGAAATTTAAATATAGCATATCAACTTGGTTAAAGAATTTAGCTTTTGCTTATACGTATCATTAATCTCAAAAGCCACCAAAAAATCTCCATAAATTAAGGTTGAAGCATAATTTTTCTTATGGTCAGCAGCTACATCTGTGTAAAAACCTTGGTTTAACATGAATTAGTTGCATCACTAAAAACCAAATTGAATGAGACATATGAGCAGTGATGGGGACCGGAATTACCCGCACATAATAACTTGAGCCTTCTAGAACTGGTATAGAAAAGCTGGTAATGAAAATGGATATGATAAATGAGCTTAGAAAATTGATTTCGTGATAAGTTTGACTACGAATTATTTATCCATTTAAGAATTTTTTAACATCAATGAATTGAATTTTACACTATCTCTATATATGAAGGCAACTTCGGAGTCATTTTCTTCACTCAATGTCAATCCTTTTATTGCAAATTTATTTGAAATGTTATGAACAATGTAAAATACATTGTTAGATTGCCTTTATTAATTTAAGCTATTTCATGAATTTATAATTTAACATGGTATTAGGGTCTAGGTATGCAAGGTTTTAGGTTCAAATTCTAATCACAATTGCTCTTTGCTGCATAAACATTTTGATTTGACTCATTCACTTGTGAGTTAGAAGTAAGGGGAAGTGTTATGAGTCCTATGTAAGAAATTAAGCTATTGCACAAGTTGATAACAGAATCTTTGTTTCTAAGAAACAGCTAGAGTTATTAAAAGTATAAATTTCAGAGGGCACAAGGTGATATGGAGATGTTATTCTTTTTTTTGGTTCCTCTCCTAGTATCCGATATCCTATTTAAAATCCGACTAATTTAGAATCGAGTTTCTGTCAGAACCGCAAAGGGGAAGAGCTCTCCCAACACAATTCTTTTCATTTACAAGGCTCAAACTCGAAACATTGCATAAGAGGCACCGAGCTCTTTACCACTCGGTCCAATGGAGGTGTTATTCACTAGAGTACCGAAGTATATGAATTCTACATGGATTAGCTTGTTAGCAATAAACAACACAATAAAATAAACAAGTAGAAAATTGAAAGAGACAATTACACAGAAACACAAGAATTTTACATGGAAACAATTAGAGAAAAAGCCATGGCAGTCACAATATTACTAAATTTTGAAAAAAATACAAAAATGGTACATGCACATCTTCTTATATAACGAATATAAGGAAAAAATTGTAATCCACTATAATCCACTAAAAATATAATATTGTCCTTAAAAGTTTCACAAGTAAGAACACAAAGCTCAACATAAACAAAACCTGGTTCGTAGGCAAGGGTGCTTCCCCCTAGCCCCACTAGCTCATCGGGAACCATCTTTTCCTCACTGATGAGCGGGACTCCTGATTCATAGATGGTCATATGTCATCTCGAGTGATGTGTTGTCTAATGGTTACACAATATAAACCATATCCAACATAGTAGAATTGCAATGGAATTTGAATATTAGTGCTTTACCAAGCCATAGGTTATGTGCTATCAACTTTATTGCTTTAGTTGGGTCAAAATTTTTCATGGCTAAAGGTGGCCTAAGTTTGTCTCAAACTTAGTCAGCTTAACCGACACACACAATATGCTTGATAAAATTATAGAGACAATATAAAATAAGCAAAATATACACACAAATTTATAGGTCAAAATGCCCAACCTTTTATTGTTGGTAAATACAAAGGAACCCACCTTTTATAGAACTTTACAATTTCCTAAATTTACATTCAGACCTTGCCAACTGCTTGCAACCACCACAGTCGCTGTTTGGACCATCACCCATTAACTTATGCGTTTTAATTACACCAATTAGCAATGTCTTCAATCTCAAATCATCAGCACTTGCTTTATGCTCTTGGTAACTTGTATGCCAATACATGTGAAATGCCCCATATATCTATGCCAACGCCCTAACCTGTTGCACATCCAAGCTGCTTAGCTATGTGCCACATACTTTTGAATGCCCACACGTGCACCACACTTGCATGTCATTATGCCCATGCCTTCGTTCATTGGTCTTCTCCTCGCTTGAAGAATTTGATGCCCTTTCAAAATTACATTAATGTTATGTACACTAACAAAATATACACAAATTGACGTGTTAAATTGTAATTGATTACAATAACAGGCACACCACATGTATAGTCTTGCATCCACTAATTACAATTTGATATGTCAGTTTATATATATTTTGTTAGTATATATATTAATGTTTATAGCATTACTCTTAAAATTAAGTCCTGCTTTAATTTTGGACTTCAAAGCAGACTACAAAAATGAATGCATTTTACCTCCCAACGGACCAACCTTTCCTAGTACTTGTCATGTACCCATTGTCCATTTTTGATCATGATTAATTCAAACATTAAGTCAAACGAATTTGTTTAAAACAATTCCTTCAACATAATTGTAGTAACCTCTATAGCAACATAATATTATACATACAAGAAAAAATTGAACTTGTACCAACATTGGCATACCTCATGCTGACAAAATTTTTGAGCTCCCACCAAGTCCAACATTATTTGGGGTTGATTGTGTTGCCTAAACCTACCTTTGTCAGTCTTATATCAAGATGACAAACTTTGTAGAATACAACAGTTTAATTAAGGCCATTTAGTGGAGTCATTTGAACCCCACGTTCCCTGCTTGAATCCTTATTCCTCCATTGTGCCTAACCAAGTGAACAACATAAGCAATATCAGGTCGAGTAATAGTGACATAAATCAAATTTCTCACTAATTAGCGATACAAAGTAGACTCACTGAGTGGGGTACCATCTCTCGGAGTAAGTTTAATGTTGGTTTCTAAAGGAGTAGAAACAATGTTATTATTAGTAACACATGCACGAGAAAGAAGATCAGAAGCATATTTTGTTTGTGAGAGATTATAACCAGATGAGTTGGGGGACACTTCAAGACCCAAAAAATAGCTTAACAAACCCAGATCTTTCATCTCAAAGTATTTATTGAGAAACACTTTGAGATCTAGTATTCTGGCAATGTCATTTCCAGTAATAATCATGTGATCAACATATAGTAGCAAGAGAACAATCCCTTCATTAGTATGAAGAATGAAGAGAGCATGGGCATAAGGATTAGATGAGAAATCTCGCTGACTTAAGATATCACTGAACTTTGTAAACTAAGCTCGGGGGGCTTGTTTAAGTCTATAAATAGCTTTGTTTGAGCTGGCACACCTGATGAGGATATTGAGAGTAACCTGACGGAGGTTTCATGTAGACTTTCTCCTGTAAATCACCACTAAGAAAAACATTTTAAGATCCATTTGTCATATATCCCAACGATGAGCTGCTGCAACAATAAGTAAACTACGAACATATGTAAGTCTAGCAACAGGGGCAAATGTCTCCTCATAATTAATACCATATTCTTGAGTGAAACCTTTGGCCACAAGACGTGCTTTATATCTTTCCACTGTACCATTCGATCTAGTCTTGATTTTATAAACCCATCGACAACCAATGGGTATTTCCCCTGCAGGTAAAGTAACCATGTCCCAAGTATGTGTTTTATCTAATGCCTGTAATTCCTCAGTCATTGCTTGCTGCCATAAATGATTAGTACTAGCTTCTTGATAATTTTGAGTCTCATGTAAAGTTTGGATGACACAAGAAACATGATTGTCATTAAGACAAAGATGAGGTTGTCTTACCCGAGTAGAATGTCGAATGGGCTCAATGGTTGGTGGTGATGCAGAATCATCATCGGAGATAGTGTCATGAGATTGATGTGCATGAGTAGATGATGAAGGTGATGTGATCTCACTTGTAGCAAAATTATTAGAACTGGAACCCGCATAATTAGATTCAGATAATATTTCATGGAATGGATCAATGAAATGAGGTATGAAGGTAGACATATCAATCTCAAATTTGGATATAGAAGAGAACATTTTATTTTTCCAGAAGGTCACATGTCAAGAGATATGAAGTCTTTTAGAAATAGGATCCCAACATCTATATCCCTTATGTTCGATATCATACTCAAGAAAGCAACATAAACGAGAAGAAGATTCTAATTTTGTTTGTTCATGAGGTTGAAAAAAAACAAAACAAGTACATCTAAAAACTTTAAAATCTTTATATGAAGGAGAAGAACTATACAATCGTTCATATAAAGATTGATTATAAAGGAGAGGAGAAGGAATCATATTGAAGGTATATACCGTTGTGAAAATTACTTCTCCCCAAAAATATTCAGGAAGAGACCCAGCAAGAGAAGTAGGGCCTGCATAATTTCTAAGATATGTTTGTATTTGCGTTCAGCACGACCATTTTGTTCAGATGTACCGGGACAAGATCGATGGATAATGGTGCCATTAGATGCAAAGAATTGAAGCAATTCAGTTTCTTTATATTCCATGGCATTATCAGTGCAAAAAATTTTAACATTACTGAAAAATTGAGTTTTTATCATAATGACAAAGTTTTTGTAAATATTAGCCACTTTAGAACCTTTTTTCATAGGGTATATTTATGTAAAACGAGAAAAATTATTAACAAATATCACATAATATCTTGACCCTACCATACTAGCATTGGGAGAAGGTCCCCATATGTCTGAATGAACTAAATCAAAAGGAGCAATAAAATTTGAGTCGCTAATAGAAAAAAGGTAAAACAGTGTGTTTGGCAAGTTTACAGGATAAGCAATCGAAATTGTCACTTTTGACAGAGCCTAATAAACCACTAGAAATTAAAAGACGCAACCGACTATAAGAAATTAACATGACCAAGTCGAGAATGCCAGATACTAGAATTTGAACTAGAGGGAATAGAACTAGCAATGAAATGTGAAGATTTTTGAGGAATATGGAGATTCGTGAGCTCAAACAACCGTCCACACCTACGGCTTGTCCCATATGAGGATCTTGAACACGACAACTAGTGGAAGAAAAGAAAACATCAAATCCAAGTTCATATAATTGGCCAACAGAGATAATATTTAAAGTGAGTTTTGGTATAAAATATATATCAGGAATAGATAAAGTATGAGAAGAGATATTTCCACTCATGTGGACATGCATTAGAGAACCATCAGCTGTATGAATATTAATAGGATAAATATCATGCGTAATATGGGACAACAATATAGAATCATTTGTCATATAGTTGCAAAAGGCAGAATCAAAATATCAAGTTTTACCTGAATTTGCAGAGGAAGAAGCAATAACATGAGGATTACTGACATGAGATAAAACCTGTTTGATAATATCTTCAAGGCCATTCATTGGTATAGAATTTGTGGAGCCATCAGAGTCTTTTACAGTAGCAACAATACAAAAATAATTATTGTTTCCTCTGTTTATTATTATTCCCACTGTCTTGTAGTCGTTGGCGACAATCTTTGCAAACATGACCACATCTTTCGCAATAATTGCAAGTAACATTTCGTTGTGAATTATTTGTAAACGGCCCCCTGTTTGGGAATGATCGAGGGATCTCTAATAGCTGAGAAGAAGATGCATGTGAATGAGTGGCCAAGATAGACTCTGTTGATGTCACTATATCGGTGGAGCTGGACTTAAGAACATGAAGACGGGTTTCTTAAGAGATAAGCTCAGAAACTGCACCATTAACAGGTGGCAATGGAATGCGATACAAAAGAAAAGCTCGAACTGGTTCAAACTTCTAATCAAGAGCCATAAGAAATTGTATAAGACGTTGTTTGTCTTTGTATGCCTCGTAATGTGCAACATCTTTAGAACACTCCCATTCTGGTTCGGATAGTGCCCACTGATCCCAGAGTGAGTTCATTAGTGAAAAGAATTCAGTGATAGATTGGTTGTGTCTTTGTTTTTATTCAGAAATAATGCTTATTATCTAATATTGATGGGAGAGATCGGCAGTGGTGTACCGAGTAGCTAAAAGATCCCATACGTCATTTGTAGTGTCGTATCGTCCAAACTGCATATTAATCTCTGGAATGGATGAATTTGTGAACCAAGTAATGGCTTGATGATTTTTGCTATCCCAATCTTCAAAACGATCCTGGAATTTAGAATCGGTCTCATCTTTCTCTTTTTTCGGAATTTTGTTATCTCCAATAACATATCGCCATATTTTATTACCTTTTAGAAAACTTTTCATAGTTTGGGACCATAAAACATAATTAGAACCATTTAGAATGGTCTGAATGGGAGAAGTATTGTTATCTTTGTCCATTGTTAGTGCAAACACAACAAAATATAACAATTTACTGCGCAAAAATAGTAATTTTAAAAGCAAATAAGTACTATAAAGTAGGAATTGAGAAAAATAGACCTAAAAAATGGAAAGATCTCACGATTTTGTGTAGACAACTGGTCAAAGTTGGTCAAGAACCTGTCAAAAAAAAGTCGAACAGGTCAGTCAAAGGGCTAATGCAGAAAACCGGTTCAGCAGATGAACCAGTGATGTCAGCAGTCTCAAAGGGCTAACATCAGGTTGCTGTCAGCGGTCAGTGGACAAGCTGGACTTCGCGCAGATATTGGGCTTGGCACAGATAATGGACCAGAGGTGTAGATAATGGACCAGCTTTTGTGTTAAATTGAACTGGGCTAAGTAACGAACTGGGCTGAGTAGAGTGGGCTGACGATGCGACAGCTTGTACTGACGAAGCTACAACTTGGACTCAATCAATCGGCTTGGGTTCGATCAATCGGCTCTGTCAACGGCTCGGTTAACGTCTTGTTGACTCCGATTAGGGTTTTCAGACGGCAGCACATGGAGGGCGCGTGTGGGCACGTAGGGGGGTGAGGTAAGTGGGAGCGTGAGATAAGGAGCATATTCTTCTGGTATAGTGTGAGGGCCCGTGTCTTGTTGGAATTCGGCGATCTTTTCAGTTATGAGATTCTCTTGATGAAAGGAACATAGTGGTATATATATATATATCTTATATCGAAATTGTTTTGGATGGTCTGAATTTGGACAGAACAGAGAGATGACTAGGCTTACGGCAGCAAAGCTGCTGCTGTTAGTTTATGATGCCAAAGTAGGCTTTGATACCATGTAAAACAATATAGCGAAAGCAAAACGCTTTATTAAATTGAATAAAATAATCATATACAAGAGGAGTTTATATAACATAACCAAAACCTAATAGGTAAACTTTAATGGACTTATAAACATGTCCATGGGCTTGTTATTATTATATTAACAGTGCCGGCACTCAATTTTTCCTTTTTCAAGCATTATCTCATGAAGTGTGGACCGTTGCAAAGTTAACACATGGTTTCTCGAGGATTATTCCTATTCCTTTGCCCTCCATCAACAACATGTTTTCCCTTCGTTTTTACACCTCCATCACCAAAATTAGAACTTTCTCCACCATGGCCTTTGTAATGTTTTTTCCCCTTGTTGTTGTTGGAAGTATTTCCCTGATCAAGATTCAAATCCACCAACCCATCCGTTGTTGTTATCACAAATTGAAGATCTTTCACGCCTTGTTAATACAATTTGATTATGGAAAGCTACGGTTTTAGATTGCTTACTCGACAATAAAAATTAAATATTTGGGTATATGGAAGATGAGGGATGACTTGCAAGCACTCTCAATGCTTTTAAGATGGAAATGAAGAAAAGAGGAAAAATAAGTAAATAACTTATACATATTTTTTTGATATCAAATGGCTAGGATTAGATTTAGACCTTAAACACCATATCCAATGACCAGAACCCTTTTTAAAATTTGCTCGACTGGTGTGTAAAAGCACAAATTCCAAGTCCCCATGCGAAGTGCACCACATTTGCCAAAGGCCAAGCTTCGGGCCGAGTCGAGCTAAGGAGCCCTATCCCCTAGGCTACATGGGTGTACACGACCCAAGCCAAACAAATTAATATATAATGACCTTGAAAGAGGTTAAATATAGAGTTGTCAATATATAGAGATCGAAAGAAGTTCTCCCTCAAAATTTCCTAACGAGGGAAGCCCAAAAAAAGGGCTCCTGAGGCTACAAGCTAAGGCTCAGTATTGTGGATGACACATCACTTGGATGACATATCACCTAGTACAAATTGGGAGTCTCAGTCCCCAGTGAGCGGGCGAGGTTTAAGGGCAATATTGTATTTTCGGTGAATTAGAGTTTTTTCTTGTATTCATTATATTAGGAGATGAATGCGTACTACTTTTGTATTATTTTCCGAATATAATGATATTACGACGGCTGTGATTTTCTATTTATTAGAGTTTCTACATAAAATTCTTGTGTACTTGTGTGAGTATATTTTTTCGATTTTCTTCTTGTTTTATTCCGTTATGTTGTTTATTGCTAAGACAAGCCAATCCATTACTCACTGGCCAAATATTGGCAAAAACAATAAGCTAAAAGTCAGGGAACTCTATCTAGGCCCAAGATGAAAGGGATACATACTTCTTTGGAGCTCACATTTTACATAGTCTGCATTATGCCTTAAAATTTGGAACCACTAATTGCCCACATACTACATCCACCTTATAGGCCCAAAGAAGTAAACTTGTAGGCTAGAGGGTATTGTTTAAGTGTGGCCCAAACTAGGCTAGAGTCCTAACCCGGCCCAATCTTGGTCTAAGCCCAACATTGTTGTCTAATGACGGTTATATTTAACCCACGCAATAAATTTCGCTATATCTTCATATTAGGGTAAATCTACCTAGTTTCACATAGTTAACAATCTGAGTTAGACTCTACAATCTTAATAAGGTTACCGTTTTCTAAAGAAATCTAGCTTAGTCCTCGCTAGCTATTCCTATTTAGAACCCCTACTCTCTCCCGGTGATAATACGGATTCTTATACACACACAACTCTAGAACTATTTCATAATTGTTGCTTACTTCTTGTTTACAGACTTATGGATTGGAAAGGGGAAACATGGTCATAACTCCTCTTGTATTTCCCATGTTACATGAAATAGGAACCATAGTTCGAAGGATAAAAAGATGATTAAGGTACAAGACGATTTTTGGCATCAACAAAACTCGTAAATGCAATTTGCCTTAATGCAGAAATATTGCAAAACTGACCATGGTTGCCTTGAATGCCAAAATCAGAAACCAATTTGAATTTGAACTTTTTTTTTTATTATTTTTGTTTATAACACTGGACCAAATAGAAGAGTGGATCAGACTAGGCAATTCACCTAATATATCTCACTATTAATAGCAGAAAATATAAAAATTTGGGGAGACATATGATCTTACCTTATCGTTGAAATTAAATACAATCTAATTGTCTATAAATATAAAGGCCAATAGCGTCCTGCCTAAGCTTGTGCTTAATAGAGAGGGGAAGCAATTCAGGTTGCTGGACAAGATACAAGCTGCTGTCTAGAATGTAGCCATGCTTGGAAGAGTGTATCGACCACCTGGTTCCCTTCCCTGTGTGTTGGAAAATACAACCTGGAGGAATGAGATTCTCTGATGTCTAACAAATACGCCAAGGAAACGAGCATCTACCGTTCACCATGTCTAACAGAATTTTCGAATCTGTTTCAAATATGTTAGAGGCTTTGAGAATAACATTCTGTGCTGCAGTAGGTATATATATATATATATATATATATAAACACACATAGCTTGATTTCTCATTAACCAACTTCCCCAACATATCCAACAGCTAATGATAGACTTAGAAAAACCAATTTCATATTGAAAAATCAAAAGGAAACAATGTGACAATCTAGTGCCAAGAAAAAAAAAAAGAGAAAAAAGAAACACAACTAAAAGGCCTATAAATAGTTGATCAGAAATGGCTCAAATGAAAGTGAATCAATCAAAAGCATTATGGGCATACAGGCATCTTTGCTCAAAGCTTATTTTTGAACCAGTAAATTAAAAGTGATCAAATGGTGCCAAAAAAAATAGAAACACAGCTAAAGTGAATCAATCAAATGTGAGTCAATTAAAAACATTTTGGCACCATTCAGAATCTGAGGCCACCCTAATTGCTTTGATCACTTCTGAGGATATTACTCAAAGCTTATTTTTGAACCAGTAAACACCTTTGCTCTTGTCGCCTTCCTCTGCCTCAACATACAGACATTCCTTAGCTTCTC
>JAUMHB010061376.1:0-11170 GCA_032359685.1 Pittosporum tobira
AAATCATTTTGCATATTATAATATAATCAATGATGAAAATATATTTAAGTATATATTTTGACCATGGTTTCACAAATCTGTCAAACACCAATTTATAATATAAAATAATTTGTATGATTTAGGAATCATTTTAAAATAGCTTTATTTAAAAGTTTATAATAACTTGAAAAATATTTGCGGAAGCGTAAAAGTGGAAGCTTTATATAAACCTTGCACAGAAGACTTCTCGTATAGAATATGGTTTTGTAAATGTACTTTGCAAGTTTTGTATGTAGTATATAATATAGGTTTAAAATTATTTCATCAAAGGTAAAAAATAATATTAACTGAAAGGTCATTGTATTATCACTTGAATTCTCTTACAAAAATAATTTTAGTAACACTCAATATATCATGAAAAGAATGGAGCATTGTGTGAAAAATCTTTCTTCCAAGGCCATCTATTTATACTAAAAAAATTGTCAACATTCCCCAAGAAGCTTTCTCAAGTAAATAATTCATCCGACAATTCCAAAATAGCTTTTTGAAAATTATTTACAAAAATAATAATTCATCTCATACTTTTTGAAAAATAATAATAAAATACCAAAATTTTATTTCATACTTTTTGAAAAATAATAATAAAACACCAAAACTTTATTTAATATTTTTTGAAAAATAATAATAAAACTAAAACTTCATCTCATGTTTTTTGAAAAATAATAATAAAACACTAAACCTTCATTTTATACTTTTTGAAAAATAATAACAAAATACCAAAACTTAATTTTATACTTTTAAAAAAATAATAATAAAATCAAAACGTCATCTCATACTTTTGAAAAATAATAGCAAAACACCAAAACTTAATTTTATACTTTTTGTAACTTCAAAACTTTTCCCAACAATTTCAATTTTTACCCGTGAATTTTTCTATACCAAGCGTCTCTTATACTCCAATCCACGTGAATCCTATCACATAACTATTTTATATAAATTTTATATGTAACAATTTTCACCACTCAATCTTTATCAAAATTTTCACATTTACTTAGATAAATATTACTTCCAACTACATATCTCAAATTAGTCATTCATAATACAAGCCCTACTAATATAATATCTTCCAAACTTTCCTCTCAGTAATTCATCTAACCAATCATAAATATCTATTTCAGTAAAACTAATAATTTTTCGACTGACTTTTTAAATAATTTCTTATCTAACATATATGTTATAACTCATTTATCTTCATAGATCCAGTGTCATACACTAAATATTAGTAGTACTACAACTATTTCTTTAACACTATTGGTACTGATCATAACAATTATTTATTAACAAAAAGTCTATCTATTACTTATATTACTATTGCAATTATTGTCAGGGTAATAGTATAGTAGAAAGCGACAGGTCAAAAATTACGGCTCAATAATTCTCCGACAATTATTCTCTTATATGGGGAGTCAAACACGTTTTCTATTATGGGGTCTATAAATACTTTGTTGTGGGGTTCACCAATACTCTATTGGCTATTCGCGCATCGTTTGGGAACAAATATTTTCTAAAGTCAACGTTGACTTTTATTTGTCAAAAATATTTGTATTTAAGACCTTATAATTTATTTGATATCTACCAACATCATACTGTTTTAAATTTTATAAAATATTAAAATTATTGGGTTCTTACACTGACCATAACAAATTATTTATAAACAAAAAATATATCTTAACTATTACTCATCTCATTGCTGCAATTATTGTCAGAGTAATAGTACAGTAGAAAGTGACAGGTCAATAATTATTGACTATTTGAGTTTTATGGCGGTTTAATAATTGTCCGACAATTTTTCTTGTAGGGTCCACATGTATTCTGTTTATGGTCCATAAATACTTTGTTGTAGGGTTAACCAAAACTTTGTCGGCTATACGACGCATCGTATGGGAACGAATATTCTCTAGACTCAACGTTGAAATTTTTTTGTCGAAAATATTTTCATTCAACACCCTATAGTTTATTTTATCTTTACTAATATCATACTGTTTAACATATATTCTACATATTTCTTATATAATTGGCATGAGGATAAATGGATAAATGACGATTAGTAATTTAATTAGAAGTTAACATCTCTAGTTAAACAACTAATCTCTCAAATCTAAACCAACACTTTTTTTTTTCTTTCAATTTTTACCTTTCACATGCTAGAAACTCTGTGTTTACATCTTAGTGCTTATTAGCCTTACATGCTTCATCCCATTGTTCTGTGTTTACTGTTCAATGTTATCCTGTTTGTCTAACAATTGTTCCTTTTAGTTTGTGATTTTTCTGACTCTTGCTACGTTTTCAGGACCTAATTTGAATGGCCTTTTAGGAAGGAAGTCGGGCACATCTTCTAGACATTCCTACTCTGCGGCTAACAAGAATATGGTTGTGATCTGGGGAGAGAATATTCTGTATAAATACTTGCTTAACCCTAAGAAGGTAAAAGATTAGCAGAGTGTTTTTCTGGCGATTTTTTTTTTTTGCGTGATATAATATTCCTGCTCAAATAGATCCCCAAATACCGAACCCTGAGGGCATGCATGTCTGAAGGTAGTAACCCTTAGGCCTTATACTAGCAGATGATCACCCTAGTCCCTTATTTTCTTTTCCCATCTTCTTTCTTCTTCTCTCCCAACTTGGTCCACTTTTAGTGGTAGACCCGGTATATATTTTACTAGAAGACAAAATTTATTAATAAAAAAAGAAAATTATTATTATACTACATGTAAAATAAAGTATTGGACAATGTATTTCAAATAATGTTCTTTTGGTACAGTGGTTAAGCAGTACTTTAAAAACATAAAAACAAAAAATATTTTAAGAGATGAAAAGGACAAGACAAGACTCAAACTGGTGACCAATTAAGCCGTAATCACAACACTCACGACTTCACCTACTTGAGTTATATGTCAGTATATGCAATACATATCAGAATCTGAGGGAGGGCAAGTGCCCCTCCTTGCTAGCACACCACTTTTGTTTTCCCATTTTTGTCTCCTCTCCCTCAGCAGGGCCGACCATGCATTGATTTTCATAAATTAGGAGAAAAACATAAGAGGCTTGCCGGCCACGTAGCGGTGCCTCTCGCCGTCCGTGGTTTAGGTAGTGTTTCTTCTGCTTTTAATGCTGGAGGTGGTCCATTGGGATATTGATTTTTGATACAGTCGAATCACTCGAAGCTTGAACAAGGACATTGTGGACATTCATTTTTAGCATTTACGGAGTATATTTTATTAGTATTTTGTTAATTAAGTCATATTTAGCGTAATAGACTAAATTTAGACCATGTGAAGTTGTATTACTCCAAATGAAGCTGTAATTAATCCAAGATTAGAAAGTGGTTTACTCTCATGACTCAGTTACGGAACAAGTTATTTGATGCCATTGTACTTGCCTACACAATATTTTGGAACTTGTATATGTTTTTACTTTCTTGAGCCATCGCAGCCTTCATTTCTCCATAATTTGGTTTTTAACGTGGAAGATACATGTTGTATTTAAATATATATATATATATATATATATATATCCATAATTTGGTTTTCAATATGACGTGAGCATGATGCATGCATGCATTAAGACAAAACAAAGATGACAATATTTGGTATTGAATGCTTCTAAGTTCTGACTGCCGTCTGCCAACTACCGGGGATTTGAAAAACGTTTTGTTAGTTTATTTGATTTCGCTACAGCAATTTTTGGTTGTTTTCAAAATGCCCCCTTACGTTTAAAACTCTTAAAAGACTGGAAAAACTATTCCACCATTCTACAGTTGTTAACAAATAATAGTACATCCACTTCAAAATATAAGAGTGTTAGTGACTTTTTAATATTGATTTGAAGCATTTTTAAAGTTTAAGTTAACATGAATCTATTAGAGTTTTCAAAAAATTATATTTTTTTACAACTAATCGTATTTTCAAAATAGTTCCAGAATTGCAATACAAAAAATTGTTCAAGATTTTTAATTGTATTGACTAAAACAAATAAATTTATGTAATTTTAAATTTAAAACTATTAAAAGTCAATAATACTTTTATATTTTACAATAAAGGAGTAATATATTTTAAAATTTAAAAAGAGAGGATATATTTGGTTTCAAGTATAACACAAAATTGAATCAAAGAAAAAATTGAAAAAGTAAAAAGAGATATTATTTTGTGTCCAATCCGTCAGTCCGTCACACATTACAACATGAAAATTTCTCAATACTAGAATTCAGATTATATTAGAATCCCCTTTACCAAAAAAAAAAACATAGTAATAGAAATTTACTTTGACAAGTTTTTTTTTTAAATCTGAATTATTTGGTTGGTTAATGTCGACACTGGCAAGACGCAAATACGAAAACTAACTTTCCGAAATTCTGTATTAGACACTCAAGTCTATAATAATTTTGCCTACTTAATTTTCAAATAAGACAACCTTACTTATTTAACCCGTTTAACAATGAGTTGAGACTCAAACATTAATAGTATAAATTCTTCAACATACATCATCTTCTAAAATTAGTACTTTTTCTCAAACAGTGAGATGAAATACATTTAAATAGGATACATTAGCTTTGTAACGTTAGGTAATTTATTTAATTTCGTCATTCGTTTGACGAGGGCGAGGGTGCTGGACGGAAAAAGTTAAACTTTGGGGCCATAAAATGAAATAGACTAAAGTTCAGGGCCTTACAGGCACTATGATTTAAAACTGTTCAGACGAATCATTTTACTACCATAAATAACTTTTGGCTCGTTTCCTTTCGGCCTGCACACCATTTTCAGACACTGTCAAACTTGAGGCGACCAACTTCTCTCAGGTAAGCATTCTCAGTTCGATTCAGTTCAGAAGTATTGATTAACTAATTGAAAATTTATAATACGAAATATTGCTTAATTTGATCTCAACTGTAATATGTTTGTTCTACTTTTTTATTTTATTTTATATTTTTTTTGGGATTTAATAAAAT
This sequence comes from Pittosporum tobira, assembly GCA_032359685.1. Taxonomy (NCBI): domain Eukaryota; kingdom Viridiplantae; phylum Streptophyta; class Magnoliopsida; order Apiales; family Pittosporaceae; genus Pittosporum; species Pittosporum tobira. Next base: position 4,985 of record JAUMHB010061376.1, read on the forward strand.
ATAGCATGTGATTTTGAGTGTTCATTCTATAGTGGGTTCATTCTATTTTGGGTTCATTCTTGATCAAATATATAATCAGTTTTCTCTTAGATGGAATTTGATTTTTCTGTGGTTTGTCATATTCCAACTATCAGTGTTCATTCTGTAATGGGGTTTGCCAGAAAGCTAAGCAATTTGTTGAGATGCCTATAATTTGGTTAATGATTGCATAACCTGCAATTTTTATATAAGTTTAAATTAAGGTTTATAATGATATTTATAATTTTTGATGATTTTAGTTAGGAAGGTAATTATTAGTTTAACTAATGTCTTATCTTTCTTAGCTTTAATACTGGATGAATTTACATGGACCATTTTCAAATACCCTATTTTTTTTCTTCTTTTGATTTTATGTACTTTATTGAATACCCTTTCAGAGCTGAGACCACACACGATATACCAAGATTTCACATTGAGTTCACTTGTAATACAGGAAGCTCGAATAAAAGTATTGTTTGAAGATCTGTCTGATCTTCTCTGTCATTTTTATTTCAGGAAAGATGTCGGTCAGTGGTAATGATGAAGATAGAGAACATTCCATCTACACTGATTATTTGGTAGGCCAGGTACTTGATTATATACTCCGTGAACTGAATTCGACATTTTATTTGTTTGAGTTTATGTGAGATTATTACTTTTTTTGGTTTTTATTGTTTTCTATCTCCAGGACAAAATTGACCCTGGAAAGCCAGCATCTCTGACTTGGCAGAGGAAAGTTAATAATGAAAGAATTGCCCTTTCAGAGTTCAGTCTAGGCTTGAAGGAGATAATATCCATGGTATGAATGCATTTTATACGTAGTAGAATTTGGCACCTAAAAGGCAAGAATTTTGCTGCCACACAGTTCTACAACAAGATAAAGAGTTTATATTTATCTTATGCTTGCACTTAAATTTCCAAATTATTTCTGGATGGAGCATGTGGTTCAAGGGCCCACCACAAGCCCAACCAAATTTCGTGAGATTAATGGCACTCTTGTGGTAAAGTTGAGTCCAGAAATCAGCGCCATGTGTCCCCATGGGCCATGGGTACAAGAAGTAGAGTACTACACAGTCATAGTACTGGGTCAGTGCCGATACCATGTCAAATTATTAAATTCTATAAAAGTTTAAACTTTTATATAGAGAGCCCAACAATGTATATAATATGTTTGCGTGGTGGCTTTCCTAAAGTTTGTAGATCATGTCTCAAGCTGCCATAGAATATACTGCAGGCATCTTTGTTCTTCTTTTGCTGATGATTTTAATGCTTCTTGAATTTTTGTAGCTTCCGATAGGTTATCGGTTATGGCGTCATCTCAAAGAGGAAGCCGCAAATGGAAATGTAATTTTTTTCTGCAAGTACATTACCGTTTATCTTGATGAATGCCTTCAGTTATTATGGTAAGAAAATTTCCTAGTTAACCTTTATTTCATTCTTTCAGGGGGCATTTATCAATCCGTTTACAAAGCACGCTGTCACATCTTGTCAAGGTGTTCCATTAGGTGGTATCGGGTAAGTGCTTATTCTGCGTTAATGATGGCAGTTAATTCATATGCACATTTAATTCATATTCACAAAAACAGTGCAGGAAGCATTGGACGAACTTACAAAGGTGAATTTTTGCGTTGGCAGCTATTTCCTCGGATTTGTGAATATAAACCGGTTTTAGCAAATCAATTTTCAGTATGTTTGACCTATTCATTTTGATTACATAGTTTCATACCATCCCCATATGGCTTTAGTGTACTTAACAAACATAAGCCCTTGAAATTAGTCCGACCTTTGTTCCAAAATTAGAGATGGTTACTCCTCTTTGGTACGTTCCAAAATTATAGATTTGTTTCTATTTTAGTGCTACCATAAAACACCATGATATTCTTAATTTATCATTTCGCTATAAATATAGATAAATTTTTACACAATCTCAAAAGAAATTGTTAGCACTTTCCTTTTATTTAAAAATTGTAATCAAACTTCTATTTTCCAAAACTGTAATTTTTTAAAGGTATCTCTAATTTTGGAACAGAGGGAGTAACAATTAGATTTTGTGTTTGGTGTACCTTTTGACTTGTTAAATTATTGAACATAGTGTAGTCAGGATATGAGTTGTTCTACAGGTGTTTGTTTCACGCCCAGATGGTAAAAAGTATTCCACTGTACTCAGCCCAGGGAGACCAGAAATCCCAAAGTAAGCAGTAGTTATAATATGCGTTATTGCTTCCACACAAGTACTATTCGAGCTGGATATGGCATGCAATTTTAGAACCTTAAATATATTAAAATTAAAATACTAGTTGACAATGATGTGGATGAATAGAGACGGCTCAGCTTCTGGGATAGGGTGTTGGGACTGGAATCTGAGTGGGCACAATTCTACATATCACGCATTGTACCCGAGGGCTTGGACCATATATGAGGGTAATTTTATGGACTGATCCATTATGTAGTCTGTTGACCTTCGTTAAAAATAAAATACTCTTATATTTATAAAGCCTTATCTCTCTAAATGCAGGTGAACCTGATCCTGAACTGAGAATCGCGTCTCGTCAGATTTCTCCAATTATCCCGCATAATTATAAGGAAAGCAGCTTCCCTGTTGCAGTATTTACTTTCACGGTATGAAATTAGCACGAGATTAGGTTTTTATGGTAAAATAGTTTAGGGCATTGATGTAAGAGGTTACTTTTCTTTTCTTTTTTTTTTTTTTTTCAGCTCTCTAACTTGGGAAAGACTGCGGCAGATGTGACCTTACTTTTCACATGGGAGGTATTATAATTATTATTTATAATTTCTGTTGTAATGTAAATATTTTATATTTTTTAACATTTAGAGCTTATCACAATTGTTTATGTTTAAATACATTCAGAATTCTGTTGGAGGGGTATCGGGATTATCTGGTCAGCATTCCAATTCAAAGATTATGTAAGAACAAAACAAGTTGACCTCTTTCCAAATATTTATTTTTGACTATGACAGTTCACTGCCGTAATAGTAAGAACACTTTGTGTTAATGCTTTTTTGAGCTGAAGATGTAGAAATTTGTGATTAATACTTTCTTATCTACCTTTATGATTGTAAAGTTTTTTGGCTGGTTTCTAACATACAATGTCAAAAAAAATTACTAGAGCAAAGGATGGAATTCGTGGTGTACTTCTACATCACAAGTAAGTTCATATTCTTGAAATAATAATAATAAATTTCAGGGTTTTTAAAGATTATAAACTATGTTTTCATATTTATTTTATAATATGTAAAACAGCATATGTTGATTATTACAGGAGTGCCAATGGACTATCCCCAGTAACTTTTGCCATTGCGGCTGAAAATACAAAAGATGTTCATGTGTCTGAATGCCCTTGCTTTGTAATATCCGGTGACTCTTCGGGCCCCACAGCAAAAGACATGTGGAATGAATTAAAAAATTTTGGATCCTTTGATCGCCTTAATTCTGCTGATGTGGCAATGCCTTCAGAGTCGGGGTCATCTATCGGGGCCGCAATTGCAGCTTCTGTGATGGTTCCACCTAATTCAGTACATACCGTTACATTTTCATTGACGTGGGACTGTCCTGAAGTGAAATTCCTAAGTGGAAAGAGTTATAACAGGTGGGGGTCCACTTCCTCATTAAAGTTTAAAATTTAAGATTTTTTTTGGTTGTCTAATAAAGAATGTTGTATAAACAGGCGTTACACCAAATTCTATGGTACTCAGGGAGATGCTGCAGCAAATATTGCATGTGATGCTATTCTTGGTAATGTTTATTATTCTCTCTTTCAATAATGAAAGATTAATTGGGTGCTTAAAAGCTTGTGTTCCACTGCGTGCAAAACGTTGTTTGGAAAATTTAAGCAGCTATGTCAAGTTAACTTGCGTTATACTACCTCTGTTAAACAAAAGAGCTAAATTTGCAAATTTTAAGGATATAATTATCCTGTAACTACCTTAAAATTGGACTCTTATTGTAGAACAATTTTATCTTGCAAATAAGAGTTTCTTTGTGAAACGGTGGTAGTAGGGATTATACACCAGAAGGTCTCTTATGTTGAATTCTTAAAAATTCGAAATTCGTTAGTTTAATCTCTGTTCTTTTATATCTGAAACGTAGAGCATCGCTATTGGGAGGCCCAGATCGAAGCATGGCAAAGGCCCATTCTTGAAGACAAGAGGCTACCTGAATGGTTAACTTTTGATTGATTTATTTTCTTATTGCAAATACAGTAAAATATTAACCTTTCTGATGGTTTTCGGCAGGTATCCAGTCACACTTTTCAATGAGCTCTACTATCTTAATGCAGGGGCTACAATTTGGACAGGTATACACAAAACTTAGTATGTATCACATGTTGCCCTAAATGAAAATTCAAAATTACTTTCCCTTTTGCAGATGGATTACCTCCGGTTTGTAGTTTATCAGACATCCGAGAAAGAAAGTTTTCTCTTGATAGATCCAATACAGACCTCAAAAGAATCACTGATAATATATCCAACCAGAATGACACAGCTGTCGATATTCTTGAAAGGATGACTTCAATAATCGACGAGATTCACAAACCAGTATCGATGAATTCAGCAATAGGAACAAATCTGCTTCAAAAAGACGAGGAAAATATTGGTCAATTCCTTTATTACGAAGGAATTGAATATCCCATGTGTAACACATACGATGTTCATTTCTACTCATCTTTTGCCCTAGCCATGCTATTCCCGAAACTTGAACTCAGCATCCAACGAGACTTTGCGGCAGCCGTCATGATGCATGATCCAAGGAAAATGAGTATGTTGGTCGATGGAGATTTAGTCTCGAGAAAAGTTCTCGGTGCAGTTCCTCACGATATTGGAATGAGAGATCCATGGTTCGAAGTGAATCAATATAACCTTTATAATACCGACAGGTGGAAAGATTTGAATCCGAAATTTGTTTTGCAAGTTTATCGAGATGTGGTTGCAACGGGCGATAAAAAGTTTGCGAAGGCCATTTGGCCGGCTGTATATGTTGCTATGGCTTATATGGAGCAGTTTGATAAGGACGGGGATGGGATGATTGAAAATGATGGGTTTCCAGATCAGACATATGACACATGGTCCGTATCTGGTGTGAGTGCGTATTGTGGTGGGCTGTGGGTAGCGGCCCTGCAGGCCACTTCAGCTTTGGCCCGTGAAGTTGGTGATAAGGGGTGTGAGGATTACTTTTGGTTCAAGTTTCAGAAAGCGATGAAAGTTTATGAAAAGTTATGGAATGGTTCTTACTTCGACTATGACAATAGCGGTAGTTCTACGAGTTCATCCATTCAAGCAGATCAGTTGGCTGGACAATGGTATGTACCCGTGTAACTTCTTTAATACTGCCTTCGTTCATAAAAAAGAGTCCCATTTGAGAAATTTGCAAAATTTGAGGATATATTTCCATTCCGTGTTTAACCCTATGAAACTTTCTAATTGTAGGTATGCTCGAGCCTGTGGTCTTTTACCGATTGTTGATGAAGAAAAAGCAAAATCTGCACTCGAGAAGGTGTATAATTTCAATGTCCTAAAGGTTAACGATGGGAAACTGGGGGCTTTAAATGGAATGCTGCCCAGTGGAGAACCTGACCTGTCGTCTATGCAGTCGAAAGAAATATGGGCTGGAGTTACATATGCTGTTGGTGCAACTATGATTCAAGAAGACTTGGTGGAAATGGGCTTTCAAACTGCATCAGGAGTATATGAAACCGTTTGGTCTAAAGAAGGTCGCGGGTGAGTCGACTTTTTCTTTTAATTTTTATAAAATAATCTAAATAAGTATCCTTTTTTTCCAAAATAATTTCTGGTGCAGCTATTCTTTTCAAGTTCCAGAGGGTTGGAACTTGAATGGCAAGTACAGAGCTCTTGGTTACATGCGTCCGTTGGGCATATGGGCAATGCAGTGGGCCTTGACTCAGCCAAAACTTCCAAAGCAGGAAATGAAGCCTGAAGCAGACGAAGCTTCATTGTTTAGGGAACACTCTGGATACACAAGAGTTGCACGTCTTCTAAAGCTACCGGAAGAGAAAAGCTCTAGAAGTCTTTTCCAAGTTATTTTTGACTCCACTTGCAAAAAAGCTTTTCAGTGAGATTATGCTTTACAGGAGTTACAATATTGGATCATCTCATTTATAACTGCATTAAAGAAAATCAAAAATGATTTAG
>JAUMHB010061398.1:0-20264 GCA_032359685.1 Pittosporum tobira
AAGAATAAAGTTCTTGCCAATTAAAATTGTAGAATTGATTTGCAGATCTGAAGAACTTAGAAAACAGAGAATGAACACGAGCAAGCAACGAGCTGAAATTTGAAGCTTGATGTTTATTATTAGTGTTTAATGAATTGATGTTTCGGACTTTACTAAGTAGAAGAGCAGAAGAGTAGAACTTGTACTGAAAAAAAAAAGAAGGGAAAAGGAGCAAAGCTGCTGAAGGAGTGAAGGGTACAATAGCGAACAAGAGATATGCGTCTAACGTATTGACCCGGTAAAGATAAGGTTTATAGGTAAAATTTATGTTTGTGGATATTACAAAATAATACCTATACTCTGAAATATTTTTTTAAAAAATCCTTGACCTCACTTGGTCAAGGATGGCTTCGCCCCTGATTAGATTAGATGCCCTCTGGCACTCTTTCAACGTGTTTGCCAACATACCAGCCATGCGAGAGTTATCCCTTGCATGGAAAATCTTCTTCAACTCGTCGAGTTTACAAGTAAAAAATGGTAATTTCGGTGATACCATCTGAGGCAAAAATAACCTTTGCCGCATCTTAATTATCTGTGATATCTGGCATTGGCATAGTAGTCCTGCTCTTCAGCATCCGTTTTATTCCTGTAATTGGATTACTGTATTTAGATTTATTCCTGTGGTAGGTACAGAATCCGTTTGCACTGGCGACATGAGAATGGATTGTTTGGTATTTGAAGCCTCGTGATATGTCCGGGTGTGAGCGAGGTTTGCCTCTCCGTTGTAATTGCTGGAGTAGACTTTTCCATCATGAATTCTGAGACTCGGCGATATGTCAGGGAAACACAGGAGCTTTACCGAGGTACAAGACGAGGGGGAAGTGCTCGGAAAGTTTGTTTTCGGCGGCGAGTTTTGAAAAACTCGCGGATTCTACTGCCATCAGTGAGGAAGATTTGTTGAAGAGGATATTTGTTTTGGGCAAGTCACTGGAGACTTGTTTTTCCCAGTAACGAATAAGATATGTGCTTTCTGCGACTGGAGAATCAAAGAGTTTCCGGCCACACCCACCTGCGTTGAGGAGACAACAAAAAATAACTAGTATCATAATATAAAAATAATAATAAAAAAAAAAAAAAGTATTGTAAAACAAAAAATACCATAAAAATTTCTGAAATCTTCATTTTGTTCTAGAAAAAGAGTTTCCTTTTGAATTTATTAGTCAAAATACAAAATCCTAAATTCCAAACATAATGTGAATATATTATTATTATTATTATTATTATTATTATTATTATTATTATTATTATTATTATTATTATTATTATTATATATTGTCTCCTGTCTTCAAAATAAAAAAGTGTATATTGTCTTTTAGATCCATTCTTCATGCATTCTCATCCATTCACTCTCTAACTTCCGTCTCAAAATTTTAAATTCATACCTAAATCTATCTCATCTTTAGATTTAAAAAAAAATATTTGAATTATCAGTAAGATATAAAGTTTTTATGAAAATTTTGAACTGCTTCAATGTTTTGTGGTTCATCATAGCAAAATATCAAAAACTGGCATTAAACTGCAACCTGTTGATTTGGTTGTGAATTTTGATTATTCTAGAAATCGTAATGTGCCAACGAGGTCTTATTTCAATGGTTAAAATTGTGACATTGAGATTTCTTATTTATAGAATATATCAGGTTCGAGTCTCCCGCACGTAGTGCATAGGGTTATTTTCTCCCTTATCCATTATTAATATTACGATATTCTTGTAGAATTCGAATCTTGATTGATATTAGATTAATATCTTTGTAATTATAATGAAACTATTACTAACACCCACATAAAAAAAATCGTAATGCGAACTTTATTGTATATTTATATTGGTACATGTAATGGGCTTAAGCCCTTATAATATCTCTAGATATTCTCGTTAAATGCCCAAATCTTGTCAAAGTTCAGTCTTACCACAGCCCGGAGTGAGAGCCTATTTGGACTGTTGAGGTTATTTATTTATTTATTTTAAAAAAAAACTTTTGATTCCTATTAAGGTTTGTCATAGATATTTCAGACATTTTATTTTGATGACTTTTTAATGCTAACTTTAAAATTAAAATTTAATTTTTAAATATTAAAAACTTAATGTAAGTATTTGCCAATCTCTTAATACGTGTAAATGCTAATTTCATAGAGGTCTTTGAAGCAAAGAATTTTCAATACACATTAAAAAATATAGAAAAATAATATTTACGTTTAAAATTTTTCTATTTGTTATGTATATGTTGTTTCAAGAATGTAAAGTTATAATATTGTATAGAAACTTAAAATATTAAATTTTAAGAATAAATGTTAAAAAAAGCATTTTTTAATTTTATTTTTTTTTCAAATAACTCTTTTTTTTTTTTTATAAACTGGAGGGAGTCTGAGCGAATATATGCATTATCTTATAAAAATTAAAATGGAGCTTAGAATTTTGAAACTTGAATAGATAAATTCCAAGTACTAATTATTTTCCGACAGTTAGGTAAATTGAGTTATCAACTGTAAACTACCGGCCAAAAAAGTCAAAGCTCAGTAAAAACAAACAAGCAAGGGTAAAGATTGTCGACGACCGAGATCTTGACCCTTTCCGTCCAACTTCCAATAAGCATCTGACCTGACCGTTGTTATTCCCTCCGGTCAGATGCACCGTCAGCGTCTCTCCTTATCCCTTTCCACTCCTCCCTCCTTCTCTAAGCGCACTTTAGCATCATCAGACGAATGGATAATAATAACCAGAGTCCGGTCTCCGCCCAACGCCGTCCTCACTACGGCGGAGGCGGACGAGAGGACTGCTGGATCGAAGCGGACACGGAGATTCTAATCGAAGCTTGGGGCGACCGTTACGTCAATCTCAATAGAGGTAATCTCCGTCAAAAGGATTGGATGGAAGTAGCTGACGCAGTTAATGCCAATCGTACCGGCGGCAAGCCACCCCGTACGGATATTCAGTGCAAGAATCGGATTGATACTTTGAAGAAAAAATACAAGCTTGAGAAGTCAAAACCATCGCCGTCGAAGTGGCCGTTTTACCACCGTTTGAATAACCTAATCGGAGTCGATTTAGCTACACCGGGAGTTAAAAAATCGAAACGGCGTAGTTCCGTTACTTCGAGGGCCAAATCTTTGCCGAACCCTAACCATGATTTGGTTGTTTATTCGGGCGGTGGTTCGTCGAGGATGAACTCTAGTAGCTCGAATGAGAGTTCATTCGGTGGCGGTCGTGGTGTGAGAGAGGATGATGATGTGACATTTGGTGGTGTGAGGAAGCATAGGATAGATTACGTGGATTATTCGGAGGAGGGGGCGTGTAAGGAATTGGCGAGGGCGATTCTTAGGTTTGGGGAGATTTATGAGAGAACCGAGAGTTCGAAGCAGCAGCAGATGATGGAATTGGAGAAGCAGAGAATGGAGTTTACCAAGGATCTCGAGTTCCAAAGGATGAATATGTTTATGGAAACTCAACTCGAGATTGAGAAGATGAAAATGAATAGAAAAAGAGCTTCTGGAGAAGGTTAATTCCCAGGACTCAATACTTTTTACAGCCATTTATGTTGATTGATTGATTGATATGATAATTTAGCAAATTCCTGATTGGCGTGTGTCTTATGAGATATTAGTGAAATGAGCATTAGGTATGCATTTAAATGGATTTCTTGGCGAGATTTGTTGTTCTCGTGGTTTGCATGGCCTCTTTTTGGGAGGAAAGGTGGAAACATGAAAAATAAACTCTTAGAATTCTGTGAATAATGTCATAGGGATTATTGTTTATGTGAAATTTTTTCCTGGAGAATTTCGGTAGGAAAGGCACCCATGCTTGTTCTACATGTAAGCAGTTCCTTTCCTGGATCTCATATAACATCCACTTTAAGAATACTGCTCTTAGCATACACTCTTGGTGCTTAGACTAATTATATAGTTTCTAGCTATTCATCCACTTATGTCATTTATTGGCTTATTGTTTTGTAGTGTGCATTTGTTGCCATATATGTATATTCCTGATGCAATAGTTCATGGCTAGAGTTGTGGCATCTATATGAAACATTCATATTGTTGTATGTGAGTGTGCTTAATCTGTTGGTACTTGGTAGGAAGCAGATGCCACGAGGATGACCATTCTGAATTATCTATTTAATTGTTTAATTTTTCGAATTTTGAGTTGGATAAGCTTATGTATTAATCTAGTTATCTAGTTATTACCTTTAGAAGTGCTTTGGAAATTGTTATCGGTCTCTACAAAAGGCAAAGATCATTGTTAGAAAAGTGCGCATCCCACATCGTGTATTTGGGAAAATATTGAAGACCTCATAAGGTCTTACACTCGCTCCGATGATTACCTCCAAAATCCGTGGTTTTGGGTAGGCTTGTGATGGATCACTGCTTTGGTACTCATGAAAGGCCTTCCAAGCAGATCTTCTGTGGACCTCACAGGCGCAACAATTTGTATGCGGATGCGGTTAATCTCTATGGAGTGACATCAAAACACTCTTAGGGGTGTCTGACTTCCCTGCGATGATAGGCAAAGTCTATTTTTTCTATCCATTTTTACATCCTTTAATTAGTTTTCTGACATCAGGATCTCCTAGAAAAGGTTGAAGGGGAGAATACACAACGAAAATTGTAGAATATCTTTGTACCCCATAATCATTCTTAATGGAGATTTATGTTCCTTATAGATCACTGAAGTTCATGATATACTGCTAAATTGAAATATCATGTGGAAGACATGGTATACTTTTCAAACACAATTAAAGCTAATCTATCTACACTTGTGGCCAAATTCTTTATAAATGTTGCAAAGTTTATAATTTAAACTCCATTAGCTAGATCGATCATCAATGTCAGATAAGTAAGCTTAGGAAGTAGTATAATTTTGTGTATGGAGTCACTTGATGGCTTACTTGATTCTGACTTGCTAAATGGACGAGCATAGCTAAAGATATGAGGATAAGCCTGGACCCGTTTTGAGATCATCCCTCGAAGCAAAAGTTGGATTCTGCTTGGGTTGAGGCTTTTGGCACACACCTGCTGTTTAACACATACACTTGTTGAAGACAAGACCAAAAATAACACTCAACAAGCCTTTAATGTTGAAGACATTCCCGCTGTAGTTTTCGAGGAAAATTAAAAACAAATTATAGCTAATTAAGGTGGTCATATCTTTTCACCTTTATAATTTACGTTTAACCTTAACTGTAATTTCTTGCTTACCCCAACTAGTTTGGGATAAAAGGCATAATTGAGTTGAGTATTAACTATAATTTCTTGTTCCTGAAGTTAAGATCGGATGTTGCCCACTCTAACCAAGGAATGGGTCTACTTGTGTGAGGTCCAGAGTCTGCTTTCGGGGATTTTTACAGGGATATTGAAGACATTCTTTGTGGATATAATTGAGCTTTGAAATTTAACTGTAACAGAATGGTGAACTGTTCTTGGAGTGTTGTATAAAAAGAATGAAGGGAAAGTTGTAAACCATAAACTTTTTACCCTACAAGGTCGCCTGTAAATGGATGTTATAAGCACTTTTACAGTTATTCTGGATGCTTTATGGTCCACCTGTGTTTCATGTATTATGCTCTGTATCTAATTGTTTAGCCCTGTTTCACGCAATTATGCAGAGTTCTCCCCATAAACACAACTCTGTCATAAAAAAAATATTATAAGTTGATCTCAGAAATGAATACGTACTATATTTCTTAGTTGATTCTCTTTCTCCCTCTCTCTTCCACACAGTCGAGGCTCAATAATCTTTTCTTTACCCCCATTAACTATAAAGTTTCTGTGATCTGCTTTTGTTTTGCTTGTGGTCAATGGTTTTTCCCCTCTTTTGTGCGCTATTTGAGGTCAAATTGAAGTTTGAAACCATTCTCCTATTTCATTTCATATATTTGCTTTTTGTTCAGATGTTTGAGGACTTTTTATTTACTTCATGTGCCATAAACAGGGAAGAAGCTATAACTGAAACCGTGTGAGAAGCCCCTGGAAATGAAGGAAATAGTGTATTAAGCCCTCTACAGACCTCATTTCGACATGGTTATGCACGTTGCATTACTATATTGTGAAATCGAAGACTACTGTACGTGCGTCCATGGTTGTCATGTTTATTGTACATGATAAGTTATTTTGCTAAAAGTATATTGTACTAGTGTTTCTCAGTGTAATGTGCAACCCTTTTCTGTGGTTTTCCCTCATAATTTATCATGTGAAGCGATGAATTTGAATTTGTGATTATTATTATTACAAACTGCAGGTAATGTTTGATTCAATTTCCCTACTGTTTGCACTAATGTATCAGGAACTTTTCATTATGAGACTGTAAGAATTAGTTTCCATTTTGAAAATTTATTATTTGGATGTAAATCATTTTAATACTTTCCGTTTTGGTGTAATGTCAAGGGTAGAATTCTGATAACCCCTTGTGGTTTATCTCATTGCTCACATGATTACTGAAGTTAAAAACTTGACACTTAAAACTTTTAAGGTTGTGAGGTGAAATAAAAATATTATATTTTCTATCCATTTTGTCTAAAATTAGACATTTTGGCAAAGAAAATGATTTTTATGGAGGTGGCAAAAGATGAATTGGGCATTGCATTAGAAATATTTGAAAGTGTGAAAAAATAGATGGACAGAAAATATATTTGTTTCATTTCACCTAATAGCCTTGAGGGTTGAAATGTTGAGTTTTAAACTTTATGTGAGAAATGAGATAAATAACAAGTGGTTATATGAATTTTACCTTGATGTCAAAGATCAAACATATTTTTTTACCTGCAAAACCTGAACGCATACATTTCTTTTGCCCTTAAGTTGAGTAACTTCTGATACAATACATGACTGACCCAAGTCACATGCCTTGAATTGTTATGATGTTGAGAATGCCTTGGCATTTGTGAACAGAACTTGCAGAAGATTTTACTAGTTTGTTTACTGTAACATCATGAGCTGGATAGAGAGATGCATGTCTAGGGAGAGATCATTACAATAATTAAATGATTCATAGTCTGATTCACATATGTCTAACTTTCGAAGAACTTATGAGTAACTATTACACACAAACAAAAAAAGAGCTACATTTTGTCTTTGTTGCACAGTCAACAAATGTCGAAGAATATATAACAAAACACAACTCTTCTTACGGAAAAGGGCCTTGACTAAATCCATTCATCAACGCACTTTGATCGGAGTCCAAGAAATTGTGGTCAAAAATTCTCGACTAATCCATCGTATACAGGAGGAAGGTCAGCCAAAGAAACCACGTTCGGCTGCTCCTGATCATCAAAACCCAAGACTGGGCCTGAAGGCCTGGCGGTGCAACGGGCCAAACGAGCTCTAGCAATGGCCAGATCACGCTGGAGCTGAGCCATCTTCTCCTGCAACGAAGCTATCGCCCCAATGCACCCGTAAACTGGGTCCCGCAGCCTCGCCTCCGCCTCAAAGACAAGCGAGTTCACCGTGTCCTCCCGTTGCTCCTCGGCCACTTCATTCAGAATCTTGCTCACATTGCTTGCTCCAAACACTTTGTGAACCTTGGCAAATTTCTTGGGTTCGTCGGCCTGAAAGTACGGTGCGAGTAGACAATTTGGGACGCATCGCCTTTTCAAGAACTTGCAGGCTGCACAGGAAGAGCTTGAACGTGGCTCTTGACCCCTCATACCTTTTCTTAAGGTCTAGTTTTAAGAGTCCCCAGTTCACAGTTTTTATAGGTTGACACAAGACCGCAAAAATAAATACGAATCTAGAAATCGGATTTTAGCACCGATCATGGCTTTTTTTTTCTATTTATTATGTTTTATTTTACCTAATTGGTAAAGAATAATATCCTTGTTATTTATTATTATTAATTTTATTTATTTTGCAGAAATAGCCATGTTTGGTTGCAGAAAATTACAGTACTGGAAAAAGGGGGCATGCCTTTTCTCGTGAGGTTACAATGGACATGATAATACATAGAAGAAAGCAGATGAGACAATTATGGCTTCATAGGTGGTAGACCTGATTGTTCATCAACAAAGTAGCTCGGTGAGATATTTTTGAAATGATTTGAAAAGATTTCACAAGTAGAAACATTCAAAGAAGGGAAACCTATACAGGCACATACATAGTTGTGTATCTGTGTCAATAGTATGTATTGTCGGGGTATAGTCATATCCAGCGGTAAATCCAATTTATTTTTTTTTGTTGGGGGGTGTATTTTCAAAACATATAATTAAAAAAAAAAAAAAAAAAACTTCTACAATGTATATGTGCGGTGGAGCAGCAAAAGTTTTTTAAATAGTAAAGTCATCATTGTTCTTGTTAAGTTAGACATAAGTTGAATCTGGTAGTTACGTCGAATAATAAAGCATTTACGTTTGATGTATTTGTACTATCGTTTTATAACTTATATTTTTAATATGGTTCATAAAATTCAAAAAAAAAAAAAAAAAAAAGTTATCGCAATACTAAGAACAAATCAAATACTTTGGAAAAATCTCCATTTTTAGTAATACTAAAAATTCTAATTTTTAAGAATGAGATAAAAATGTGAATATATATAACTTTACTGGCCGTAATTTTTTAAAAAAGGGGCACAAATTATTTTTGTGCACATAAAAATCAATAAGTTGAATTATTAGTAGTGTTATTTAGTCTTGTCATACTTTTATTAAATTGAATGTCATTATATTCTAATTAATTAATTTTTCTAATATTGAATTACTTCATAATGTTTTGAAAAATTACAACAAATAAATTTTGTATCTAATAAATAAGTATGTACCTAGTTAAATATTATTTGGTAAAAGTAAATACAAATATGGTGTGTTGTGCTTAATTTTAGGAGAGCTATGTTTTAAATAGTATTTGCATATGCATAGTTAAAATATATGATGAAAACAAATTTATGAAAGAACCATCTATTCATTTAAACTTTTGAGTGAAGTTGAAATTTCAAACATACGTATTAATACATTAACGAATAAGGGGATGGTGAGTTTGACATTTGACCGAATTTGAAAAATCCCCGACTTTGAAAAAATTAAGGCATTTGTATATTGAGTTTTGAACTAAAAAAAATACATTTTTTAATAAAAATAAGTCGTATTTCAAATAATAATATATTTATTATCAAGTGCGTTTAATCTATAAAAAAAAAAAAAAAAAAATTCCCCGAAACCCGAAAACCAAAGAGAAGACGCACGCATAATCGTTTGTAAGAATATTCTCTCTTCTTTATGTTGCTACATATCAACTACTACAGTACTTGAAATCCAAACAAACAACAACTTGTAACAAAGGGGTTTCAGTATCTTTTTCCACTTTGAAGGCCATCTCCCGGCCATCCTCTCATTTCAATCAATCAATCAATCAATGGATGCACTGAAATAACAAACACACGCTCAAGTGCGCCTCAGTTTGGTCGTCTTGCGTTCATTTGCAGACGAAACACTACTAAGATATTTACATAAATACGATATCCTTTATCCATTTTAAAATATTAGAGGATAAACGACTTTAAAATATTTTAATTTTTTTTTAATTTTTTTTTAAATTTAAAATTATATAAATTTATTTGATTATATTTGATACAATAATGATAATCTTGGATTACTTGAAAAATATTACTAGTTACAAAAACAACTTTGTGAAAATTCAAATGAATTCATAATAATTTCAATTTTAAAATGGTCAAAATCAATATTCAAAACTTAATGACAATATTTTTATATTTTGAAACGGATATAATACATTGAAAAATGTTCATAATTATGGTTATATTCCCGACCACGATTTGAATGTACATATACATAATACGTTGATAGCAAAACACTCTATAGGATGTATAGATCACTCATGGTATAAATAATGAATACATATGTAGCAACATGTTTCAAGATAAATGAAAAATAATGCTATACTTGCCCATATATGCTAACAACTTGAGGGTGTCTTTTTTAACTTCTTTCATTCACTTAATATAATAACTATCACTATATAAATTAATTTTAAGGGATTGACCAAATGGTAATGAGATCCAATATATGTGTTTGACATAAATTGGCATAAGTCTTGAATTTGAAATCTCAGGAATGTAATGTAGTATTTCTTGAATTTCTCATACATCATCTACTACTCCGTATAAATTTATCCGGTGTATGTGATTTATATAATATTGCATGCATCTAGTAGTTTATCTATTATAAAAAGTAGTAATTGCAAGTTTAGCATTATCAAAAAAATAAAATAAAATGAATAAATCATGTTTAGTAGATTAGATATAAGTTTAAAAAATTAAATTTATAGTTTAAATTTAATTTTAATAAAAATTTAAAATTAAATTTAAATTTTAACTACCAAATCAACCCTACATGTTCATCAAGCTAAAAGAAAAACAAAGGTTTGTGTTTGGCAGCAGATTATCTGTGTCAGGCAGCCGGTCGATTATGGGGCGACCCACTTTAAGTTGGGCTAGAGTAGCAATATATGAATGGCTCTTCTTTACACTTGAATTGGGCTTCATAATATATATCTAATGGTGTTGATTTCTATACACAGACTCTTGCACACTTAAAAAAAGATAAATTCTTAAATTATTCTTAGTGAATGAACTATCATTCTAACACATTTAACATATTTAATAAAAATACTTTAGAAACTCTACTCTTTTATAAATGTGTAAATATCAATAAAAGTGTACAGAAATCAATAAGTCAACAACCATACCTAATTTATGTAAAGAATAATCCATTAGGTTGAACTTGAATGGAATAGATCGGATAACTCCGACACAAGACGCAAGAAATAAAGGAAAAAAACAAAAAAAAAAGTGACTCATTTTGATAATTTAAAGCAGATTTATCGTATACTCCATTTGTCCAAAAAAGAATGAGCATTGACTCATCATTTTGTCTCATAAAATGATGAGTCAAGTCTTATTTTTTTTTGAATTGATGGAGTACTTTTTTAAAAATAAAACGAACTTCAATTTTGGTTAATAAGATTGTGAATATTACAAATTTGTTGAAAAATATACTATTAATTACAAAATTTAAATATCTTAAACGTAAAGAATTCACATTAAATTTTTATTTTAAAATTCCGCGAGCAAGCTGCAAAGCGTAACTTCCTTAGGACATGAAAAAGAAAAAGACATTTTTCTCTTAGAATGAATTGTCAAAATTGTACCAACATAGTTTGGGTCGAATAGATAAATAATTCAATTCTCTATTTAAGATCTCGAGTTCGAGCATCGGATGGAGTAAATTATGTTGAGAGAACTCCTCCCACACAACTCATAGATTCGACGCGGCTCGAGTTGAATTAATCGGGGCAAATGAAAACTTCGGATATCAATATAAAACCAAAAAAACAAAAACTGTCTAACTTTTGAGTTGCCCAAGAAAATCTCATAAGGTCGTTTTATAACCTAATATGAAATCCCAACTGGGGAAGAAAATTTGAATAAGGTGACTATCCCGAAGCATTGCAACGTTTATCTCAAGAAAAATACAGTCAAAAGTCAAAATTTTTAAATGGTTTTTGAATATTTACTAGTAATATACACTGAATACAATATTTTTTAATAGCAAAAAAATATAGCGAACAAGAATAAGTCAATCACCAAATAGCCTCAATTTCGAGAGAGAAGGTGCATTCTTATTAAGAAATTAAGAATAAAAAAAATCAAGACTTGGATCAGTGTTGGAATCTTTATTGTTGACTTTAGCTATGAAAGGAAGTAAATTTCGAAATGGTCTAAACGATTCAGATACAACCGAATTTAGATTACATAAAAGGAAGTAAATTTCGAAATGGTCTAAAAGATTCAGATACAACCGAATTTAGATTACATAAGAAGGGTTTAAAAGAGAATTTGTCAAAGTTATTGGCTTGTCATAGAAAAATCCATAAATAATCCTTCAAAGCCACCAGATGACATCCAGCTGATCTGTTGGTTGACTTAAAACAGGTACATGTGGTCTGAACTAGAGACTCGATCAACTAACATAATTATTTTCCACCCCAATAAATGCTGGATTTGTTATTCTTTGGCTTTGAGTTATGATGTTAGGGAGAATTAGAGAGTTTACACGTCACATACATGCATGCACATGAAAAAATAATATATTTTTAATTTAATTTAAGAGTTAAAATTAGTGAAATTAACACATATTTAAGTATATTAATTATTTATTTTTGTATTATTTATTTGATAAGAGACTTATTCACTTGTAATTTCTAATAATTTTTCGCATTGCAAGTGAATTCATTAGATAAGAACTCTCCCTAATCGAAACAATTCCTTTCTTAATGCGAAACCAATTCTTGGAGACAACTCTTGAAGTATTGTTATTGAGAGCCATTGAGAAAAGACATTTCATTGAGAGTAACCAATTCTCATAATTTTTTTATCCAAAATTTAATTTGTCATCGTGTATCTTTAAAAGACTCGTTGACCCATTATCTGTCTTTCGTAGTTTTGATGCCAATTGTCTGGAAAGAAATGACGAGTTAATATAGAGTGCATTCATATCTATTTACCTTGATTCTTTCGTTGTTTATGCGGTTGAAACTCAACTCACTTGTAATATCTTGACGTTCGTATTATAAAGTGACGATTATATAACTGTTAAAAATAAATAAATAAATAAAATTAATCTTTTATAATATTATTTACCAATGCTTAAATTTTCAACCTTTCTCATCCACAAATACCATCTTTTACACTAAAGTCTCCTAAATTCCCAATTTGTGAATTGGCTTAGTTGTCCACTACAACTAAAACACTTCTCCAACTGTGAACATATGCTAGAAAAAGGTCGAAGTAATACATCTTCCCACTCAAAAATTCAAGCCCCCTTTTGACAAAAAACAAATCAGAACTCACTAAGACTTAGCATGATACCTAGATTGCGACTCTTTTCCAGAAGCAATTCATAGAGTCTGACATGTTCGAAATTTTCCAGGACAAATTCAAGGTACAGGTTTCAGGTCATACGTCATAGTATACGATATGCAGCCGAAAAATTCCAACTAATTAAATTAAAAATCCAAAACGAAATCCGTCCCATTCTGCTGCTCTTACCTCCTAGGAGATGAAAACAAGGGGAATGTATCTCACGTGTGATTGTAATAGCATGTGTTTTCTATTAATATTTTTTCAACCGTTCAAAATTAGTGATACATTAAAAAAAATATATATTTTTATACATTCTACATAAAAAAAAAAAGTATTTTTAAAGCATCAATTTAGAAATAATGTGAAATTTCTTCTGTAAATTATGATGAAAATTATCTTTAATTTTAAATGTTTTAAAAATAAATAACAATATCTATAATTTTAAAATGGATGTAGTGTGCCTAAATAGACTTAACAACAGTATCCCACCAATCTTACTTGTCCAATACTATATTGTTGGGATATGTGTCGAACTTAATAGGAACAGAAAATTAGAGATGTATGTAAACGTTTTTATAAAGAAATGCCGATCACTAGCACATATAGTCCAGCCACTAGAAAGCACTACTGGTGGTGAAACCCAAGTAAACTGGTTTCTACACAGGATACTCAGCAGCATCAAGCATGATGCATTTGACCATCTTCTTCCAAGAACTTATCAATGGTGGTCAACCATCTAGCTATTGAGCAAATGAATCAACAATATGTCACTTGCCAGATTTCTAAATCCAGGCATCTACTTAAATCCAAGTACCGCAGTCTTTCTGTTGATCTAACGGCACCGATTCCAAGCAACCATATTATTGGAACGTAGCTGATTGGTTTACTCGTATAATTGGTATATATATATATATATATATGTATTATATACTTCTTCACCGTCTGTAATTAGATGGATCAACCAGATGATCTTAAAGTAAACCAACTTTAATTCATAATTTATAACTAAAAATAAATAAAAATGTGACTCCATGGAACATTTCGCTTCTGTCCGAATACAGCACTTAAATATTCAAACATAGAATACACCCTACCTTGTTTAACATATAATTATCTATAAACAAATAATTTTAAGAAGCTACCACCAATAAAATCGATCTTTGACATGGCACATTTTGTGCACGTACATATCTATTTGTCTGTTTGCGTTAATATAAAATTTAACAAGAGTATAACTCACCCAGCAACAGCGGTATTTCCTCCAAGTGGCAGAAATTCAGGACTTACCCAATTAGATATCTTATATTATTGTCACCTACAATAAAACAGTACAAACAGAATCAGTCAATAGTCCATGCCAATATTTTAGTTTATTATTCTTTAGGAGTTTTCCGTAAGAATTCTAAGTCTGTGAACTCCTAGATAATGAAAAGAACAATGAATAAAAGCTAGCTTACTCTGAAGGTTGCAACGTACACCATGGATATAGCTCTACCTCCTCCAGTGGTCTCCTCGGGCTTTCTTCCAACCGAGTCTTTGCTGGAATCGTTGATTCACTTCTCCAACGAAATCACGTCGATGGAGAAGTTTCCATTTTTACAGGTCAAGAATGTTTCAACCATGATAAGAAGGATCAAACTTCTTTCTTCGTTGTTTGAAGAGATTCAAGAAACAAATAGCCCACTTCCACCATCATCAATCTTGTGCCTCACCGAGCTATTTTCTGTGATTCGAAGAGTCAAGTTTTTGATTGAAGGCTGCAAAGAAGGTAGCTCTTTGTGGAACCTTGTCCAAACAGACCTTATCTCAAATCAATACCATGTGGCAGTCAAAGAGATGGGGAGTGCTTTAGATATTTTTCCTTTGAGCTTACTAAAAATAACAACTGACACGAGAGAGCAAGTTGAGCTTCTTCGAAAACAAGCAAAAAGGGTTGAATTATTTGTTGAACCAAAAGAAATTCAGAGAAGGGAGGAACTTCTTTCACTGCTGGCTAGCAATAATGATAGAAATAACAAGAATAAGGGCGTAATCGATTTTGAGAAAGTCAAAGAGATTTTGACCAGCATTGGCGTGCGAAGTCCATTAGATTTTGAGGAAGAAATTTCGAAACTTGAGGCAGAAGCCAAGAAGCAGGCAGGAACAGGTGGACTCTTTGTGGTTTCTAATATTAACAATCTTGTATCTCTTGTTTCATTGTCGAAATCCATTATTTTCAGCAAGGAAGAAAACGAGAAAATCCAAGAGTATGGTAAGCAGTCCTCAGCATCAAATTGGCAAAATGATCATTCTTCCTTGTATCAGTCAACGGTCTTCAACATCCCCGACGAATTTCGTTGCCCGATTTCACTTGACTTATTGAGAGATCCTGTGATAGTAGCATCAGGCCACACTTATGATCGCAATTCAATTGCCCAGTGGATAAACTCAGGTCATCACACATGCCCTAAAAGTGGGCAGAGGCTTATTCACATGGCACTCATACCCAACTATGCCCTCAAGAGTTTAATCCATCAATGGTGCCAAGAAAATAATTTGCCAATTACCGAATCTACATCTTCAGAATTGGAGCCGAGCAGTAGCAAGTGGAAGTTAGATGAGAAAGCTGTCGATCACATTTCATTCACAAAAACTGCAAGTGATGCTGTAAAAATGACGGCAGAATTTCTAGTTGGGAAATTAGCAACAGGATCACCAGATATCCAGAGACAAGCTGCGTATGAGCTCCGATTACTCGCAAAAACTGGTATGGATAATCGCAGGATGATTGCTGAGGCAGGAGCAATTCCATTTCTGGTAACATTGCTAAGCTCCCATGACTCGAGAATTCAGGGGAATGCAGTTACTGCTCTACTCAACCTTTCCATTTTTGACAACAACAAGATACTAATAATGGCTGCAGGCTCATTAGACAACATAATCCATGTTCTTCAATCAGGTAAAACTATGGAGGCAAGAGAAAATGCTGCTGCAGCAATTTTCAGCTTGTCAATGATAGATGATTACAAGGTAATTATTGGGGCCCACCCTCGAGCAATTCCTGCATTGGTGCTACTCCTTGAAGACGGAACTCCAGCTGGCAAAAGGGATGCCGCAACGGCCCTTTTTAACCTTGCGGTTTATAATGCTAACAAGGCAAGTGTGGTGCTTGCTGGGGCCATTCCATTATTCATTGATCTGTTGATGGATGACAAGGCTGGTATTACCGATGATGCCTTATCGGTTCTTGCATTGCTTCTGGGGTGTCCTGAAGGATTGGGAGAAATAAAGAAGAGTAGGGTTTTAGTGCCTCTACTTATTGATTTGTTGAGATTTGGATCTCCCAAGGGCAAGGAGAATTCTATAACGCTTTTGTTGGGCCTTTGTAAAGATGGCGGTGAGGAAGTTGCAAGGAGACTATTAATGAACCCAAGAAGCATTCCTTCTCTCCAAACCTTGGCAGCCGATGGGTCTTTGAAAGCTCGAAGGAAGGCTGATGCTCTGCTTAGACTGCTCAACAGATGTTGCTTCCAATCTAGAAATCCTGTTGGATGACAAAGACGAGTGAGTGTAAGAAAATTGAGAAATGTAAATTTGTGGAGATAAACATTAATGGCAACTGTATTCATATGATATTATAGTTGGACCTCCTTGCGTCTTCATCTAATGGTTCCATACATAAACTTTTACAGATATTGTTAGTGTTTTCCCCATCATACCTATTCAAAAAGTCTGAAACTTTATTGGCCTCTTCCAAACCATATGAGGTTTTACAAAGTGACACAAGGTGTTTATGGTTTTTCTTCATTGATATTGTGCATCAGTCAGTCACAAGGCAAATGCTACCTTAATACCAACGTTACTTTTAATCTAAATCGTCTTTAATACAAGGAAAATGTAAGTTAAAAAAGAACACTCAGCGATCAGCTGATCATATAACCGTCTGTCCTCATCCCTTTTTTGGTGTCTACAAATTATATGTCCCTAAGTTTTTTGAGTGTTACTAGTATGCACTTTTTTTTTTACGATTACCAATAAAGATGGGGTTCAGTAAGTGATGATACTTATAGGAATGTGTCAAAACATTACTGTTATTTCTATGTTTTCTCAAAAGTTTGTCGAAACTCAAATAGCACAATGTGGGTAAATGGGTAATTGAGCTGATCTCGTGCTTGTGGAACTCGTCCCGGTTGAACTAATTTTTTTTTTTATTATTTTTTTTTAATTTTGTTAGAACTTGAGCTCAGTTTCATTAAATTAAATGAGCTTTTATCTAATTTAAAGTTAGTGAAAGCTTAATCATTTTCAACCCTTGGCATTCAAATAAGTTTGTGAAAATTTTGTTCTCTCGACACCCAAGTACCAACATTGGACATATAGTATGGATTAGAGACTTGAAGTATGAGCTCTTACTACTGTTCGGCAAAGTATTTTGCTAATAACTCATTGTTGAGGAAGAATATAATCAGGAAGAAGACAGGTCGGGTTGGCCTCGAACACAGCCACACCTTCAGCTAAATTCGAACCCGACCCGATCATATGCTCCAGACCCATTTTAATGTGCGTTGAAAAGTCCTTCAGTCTGAAACCAAGGTCTAATTTTCTGCTTCAAGCTAAATAAATTGGAGCGCAGCGTTTGGAGCCGGGGGATTCCTTAGTCAAAGTCGAAGTCTGTAGCTGGCGGCGCGTATCATACTCACGCTGGGGAAGCGCGTGATTGTGGAAATGCTTTCAAATTGATGAGATATGAATCAAATATTTTCACTCTTGGTTTAGAAGTCCAACCAGACCCGCGAAAACCTTAAAAATACAATTACATTATTTTATTTAAATTGATTATAATTTATTTTTAAAAAATAATTATTTTTGAATTACTTATTTTTAATAATTTTTAAAAAAATTATATATTATGTATAATAATATTGTCAATTTATTTTTAAAAATTAGTCAATAGATACTTTTTTTAACTCACACATTTTAATTAACAAATAAAATATAAATTATTTCGAAATAACATGTACCAAACAAGCACATACTAGTGGTTTAAGAGCAATTGAAGTTTTTTCTTGTTTGTTTGTTTGTTTTTTAATTATTTTTTTAAGTTAGAAAATTCCAATTCTCTATAGTCCTATCTTCTCTTTTAAACTAAAATATATTTTAAACCTTATAAGTTTTTTGAGTTTAGAAGGTAAATCCTGATTTTTTCTTTAACAACTTGAATCTCAAAGTCTAAATTTCGTTAGAATTTAACCTTTCGGTCATATTTTTGCCAAAAAAATTATTTAAAAAGGAATTTTTGATACTTAAAAAGTATTTAAATTGATCAAATAATATAGAATATACTAGGGAAATAAATGATTAGTTTGCTTCTCAAAAATTAACAAATCTAACACAAATGTAGAAATTCATGCTCACACAACTGCATAGACTTGTGTTTATCTCTCACGGTCTATTTACTTAAATATACTTGTTGTGACCACTCTAACATTTGACTAAGTCAAAACCTTGTTTTCATCTAGACACACGCCGGCGGGAGCAAGTTTACCTGAAACACGGGCAACACGAGAGGTTTGTTCTCTCGTTCCTCTCTCCAATGCTTAAGTTATTTGAGATTAAGGTTGTAATCTGAATATTAAGTAGGAGATGGTGGGGTTTACCAGCGTATTTTGAGAGAGTTTTTGCTCCGATAAATTTGCCGGTATTTTTGCAAAGTATTAGCTTTTCTGTGTTTAGAGTGGGGGATCTCCCCCTTTGTGCAAATGATGTGGCATTTGTAGAGTTTTTGTCTTAGCTCGCAACCCGATAAAGTGGCATGGTGCAACTGCTGTGAGTTGACAGCATGTATGACGCACCTCATTTGAGTTGACATGGTTGCAGGGTTAGGCAGCTGATTGGAAACCACCTGAGAACTTGTTTTATGGTCTTCGGCTACTGGACCCGGACCAGGCAGCACCGGGCCCAGTCGATGGGGAGGAGTGGATCTGCTACCTGAGAATGCCTGGGCCGAAAACGCATAGTTTGGGGGTTCCTGACGGCGATGATCTAGACAGACTGATGCAGGTGCAAAACCCTTCGGGGGCCAATTGGCCGAGTTTGTGCTTTTTGAATGCCGAATGCCGGAATCGATCTTTCTTTGGACGAGGCAAGTCGCCGAGCTTTGAGGATGGCCGATCAGATGATCTATCACTCGAACCTTGAGCTGCCACGTGGGATGCCAAATTTCTCTAATTATGACCAAGATGAAAACTCTAACTCTAATTTGGAATGATCTCTATCAATACTTAATAAATTTTGTCCTCCTACAAAATAAATCTTAGGCCTCATTGACTGTAAACACACCGTCTCTTTTACCTTATTTACTCAATTATCCTAGGCGGCTACAATTTCCACTCTCTGACCCATTTAATTCTTTTAAGCAGAAAAGTCAATGCAAGGAGATTTCGTGGATATTATCTCTCAAACTGGATAGTTTCTCTATTTGCCTTGTTTTTCTGTTTAATGACATGAAGCGGGTAAATCTTCTTTGTCCATTTTCTCATATTACTTTAGACCTCTCTGTTTTTCACATTCCATTACATCACTTTTTTACCCTTATACATGATGACGCCCACCAATCGTAATGTTTAACTTCCAGCAAAAGTGTGAAAATATTTTTACTTTCTCTAGATGTTTTATATCTGTATTTTTTTGGAGTTAATTTCCTCACTTTTGCTCTCTAGATGTGATTGTTTTCCATAATCTAGAGTAGCACGTCAACTTGAGTATATGTTCACCTCAACCTTTGTATTTCATATTTTGGTCAAATAAATAAATTAATTAATTAAAACACACACACACGCTCTTTTGTGCTTTCATGTGAAAATAAAAGTTTTCTTTCGGTAACTAAAACAATAGAGAAATTAAATGTAAATAACTGTTTGCTTTTATTAAACCACAATTTTTTGGCATTGGGAGTAAATTATAACAATTAATAATTCATAACATAGACGTGTTATATCCTCCGATCATAAATTATGATCAGACTATATTTGCATATTGGCACAATACCCTTGTAGAACAAGTAATTAAACTCACAATAAAAATTTAAATTTTATGAGAGTAACAATAAAGAGTCTACTTTTATGCAATATTCTAGTAGAATGGTGGCTTTTGAAAGATAAAATTATTTTTGCTCAAAATTAATTGAACCGCTTAAAATTGGGCGGTTAGACTTGTCAATCCGGCTTAGGATGCCTAAAATTAGAAATATATTTGAGCTTTATAAAATAAGATCCATAAAATTTTAAAATCCAAATTAGGGTATAAATTTGTTGTATTTAATATGAGTTAGAATATTGACTTTGACATTAATCACAATAAAATAATTGACAAATCATGTAAATAGTGCAAG
>JAUMHB010061399.1:0-14610 GCA_032359685.1 Pittosporum tobira
TTGATAAATATATTTTAATATATTTATTACACAATTTTATATAAAAAGATATAATAGTTTAATGAAAAAGTGCATCTCTTTGAATTAAAAAGTAATGAAAAGGTGTAACTCATGAATAGGATGTGTCTTTTCATGTATGTAGTGGATGTGTTTATTCACTCATAATTTTTTAAAGAGGTGTGGAATGACTATAAAAAGGCTAGACCTTATTCTAAAAAAAATCAATCTAAGCAACTCATATGAGTGAATTCACTCCTTTAAATATTTTTAGTACTTGAAATATTTAATGTTTTTAATTTTTTCTCTTTCTCATTATGGTTTTAATTAAATATTAATTCTGCACTTAATACTTTGGAGACAATTCGCTGTCAACTTTGTACAATATATAAGGGGTGAATATTGTTTTTAAGAAAAATATTGTCTTAAAAGAAAGAATCACTCGATTCAAGTAATATTATTTTATCAAAATTATTATATTATTTTTAAAACGACATTATAACAAATATTCATTTTGCACATTCCAAAATGTCAAAAAGTTAACCCCCTGTGTGTGTGTAGAGAGAGAGAGAGAGAGAGAGGCTAACAAATTTGACATACAGAAAGATGATACCTTATGCACATTCCTAAATGTCAAAAAGGTAAACCCCTGTGTGTGTAGAGAGAGAGAGAGAGGGGGGTTACCTGATTCCAGGCGGAACCAAGGTGAGAAGAGGATTGGCTATGGAGGTCCTGAGGAGTAAGCTTGCGAGGGACCGGGGGAGGTGCTGCATCCTCTTTCACTTCCCTCACCCAATATCTGTACGATGCTCCAGCTGGTGCTGAATCTATTGAAGTTTCTCCAACCTGATAGTTTTCCGAGGACAATGCACCACCACCCTCCATGGTTGTTAATTGGTGAAAAATAATTGATGGGTTTTGCAAGATTATGAGATGGGATGGTCGATCCAATAACAGATGGGTCAAATCAAATACACAGATCAACCCCAACACATAATCCAAGACCCAAAATAGAAAAATGTATTTATCAGAAATATCTATGGATGAGTGCGAGGGAACGGATTTCGTGTTTATTTAAATTGGAAGTGTGTGATTCGAGAACGTTCCGGGATTATGGAGGCTTTCATTTTGGACAGAGACGGCTTGAGATGGGAGTCTTCTGTGACTTTTGACCCGGATTTAACGAACTCACTTCCGTTTGTTGTCCTAAAATTAGTACCCCCCCCCCCCCGCCCCCCAAATTTTATTTTTTATTTTTTTGCAAAAAAAAAAGAAAAGAAAAAGAAAAAGAACTTCAAATGTGTTAGAAATTAGTTAAATTTTAGTTTAACAACTCAAAATATAAATAATATACTTTTATTTTAATTTAAGTAAAATTATTTTTATTTTTGAGTTAGGCCTAACCTTGTTAACGTTTTTACTAAATTTGTCATACATCAAATTTTGTTATATAATAATATATGATGCAAATATGTTTATCTTACGAAATGAGTTTGTTATGTGTACTTTTTGATACACACATGTTTATCTCGTGTTTTGTTCATATTTTTTATTATTTATTATTAATAATTTTATAAATTATTGTTTTATTTTGAATAAAAATTCATATCTATAAAATAAAACGTAAGAAGCGAAGTATTTGAAATGTTAAGGTATAAATACTCTAGAGATATAATATTTAAAAAAATTCTCAATGTACCAAAAACAACATAAAAATTTAAATGTTTATAAATTAAACTTAAATATTTATGTTTTTAATATATTAATTTTATCCATACCTTCATGTGTTCATAATAAAAACAATAATTAATATATATATATATATATATATATTTTATTTTATTTTAAGTGCTTTAGAGAGCTCGATGAGAAGCTAAGCGGCTTGGGTGGTGACACTAACCAAGCAAGTCAACTTGGGTTAGAAACGCAAAATTGATTTGCTTGTGGAGGCAAAACTAACATTTATGAAGGATTCGTGAATCTTAGTCGAGGGCTGTCATTCCATTTCGGGACGGGGGAAAGTCTTATCCGGAAAATCGATTCGCATTTTCTCTCACGCCACTCCAACCACTATAGATTGATGATGGCGCCACTCCAACTACTATAGATTGATGATGTCGACGTGGAGTTTCAGAACTGCACTCAACCGTCGAAAGGGTTTGTTTAAATCCAATCAGACCATCTTCCATATATACCACCATAGAAGAAGGAAGCTAAATTGGGAACCACTGCTAGTATACAACATAACATATTTATACACAGAGGTTATACACACACACACACACACACTCACAAAATCCGATAAAAGAATCTGATGATCGACCACCAGGTACATAAACTATACAGTGTTTTATTTTAATTTTTATATATTACAGTGTTTCAAAAAAGGAAATTGATATATTACAGTATTCTGTATATCCTGCTTTGATCCTCTTCTTTTTTGTTTCCATTAGTTACAATCATTTATGTGGAATTGTTGGTATGAACACTGTATGTATTACTCCCACAAAAAGATACTTATATAAACAAAAATATATTGGTTCTGAATTTTATTTTCTCTAAGTTGTCCTCTGCAGATGGGTATCAATATTTATGGTCTGGTTTATGTTTGTTTATTTTTGGTTTATATATCTTGTGGGAAGAATAGTTAAAAAGATTTTGAGTAGTACTAACTAGTATAATAGTAGTAACTAGCACCTCTTACCAAGAATTCCATTTAGGAGTCCAAAACAATTCTGTCTTTTCCTCCGTATTAGTTATAACAACTTTTAAACCTGGCTGTGCTACCAATGAAGAAACACTTCTTCAAAATTAGCCTCAAGTATTTACTTGTCAAATAGGGTAAAAACAGAGGCTGAGGGAGAAGAAGAGACTAGAGTGACATGAAACAGTTTAAGTTAATCACTGAAAGACAAATGGTCAAGGTTGGCTATTATTTTTGTATCAATGTTGTTATTTATGAATGAGGAGGTTAAATTGGAAACTCATAGCTTTTGTTTTTTATTTTTATTATTATTGTTATTAAACTCAACTCATCTCAACAGTGCCTTTTATCCCAAACTAGTGGAGGTAGACAATTATTATTATAAAATGCATAATGTGTAATTTCATTGTGGGTCATAGTGAGTACTATATCTCAACTGCTACTACTGCTGCTAATACAACCCACAGTTATTAGTTGTGGATCACTAATGTGTCTATAGCTATTCTTCATCCTCATGATTAATTTGTTCCATATGTAGATGGAGGATGATCATGATGGACCAGTGTACACACTAGATGAAGCACTCATTGTTGTTGGGTTTGGGAAGTTCCAAAGTCTTGTGCTTATTTATGCCGGACTTGGGTCCATTTCCGAGGCCATGGAGGTGATGATTCTGTCTTTCATAGGAACATCTGTCAAGTCTGAGTGGAATCTCTCCTCTACCCAAGAGAGCCTTATAACAACTGTGGTTTTTGCTGGCATGCTTATTGGTGCATATACATGGGGATTCATTTCAGACAATTTTGGAAGGAGGCAAGTTCTTTCCCCATTCCCAGGTCTTCTAATTTAAGTTTGATTGCAGTTACCTCATTCACAGAAAATATGTTCAAAGTATTCCCCAAGATGTTATGAATTATACAGTAAGCTGTCTTATGGCATTTTGATGCGTACATCCTTTCCATTCCCCTTGTTGGATATGTCATTAATTTTATCTTTGTAAGTTAATATGTTATTCACTGTTTCGACTTTATTAATTATGGGTAGTTCGTACAGGTAGCATCTTTGTTTAGTGTTTTCCTCCTCCTCAAAGCTATTTATGATTATGTTCATAATTCTAGAGTATTTATTTTCATTTGATTTCACTAGGATGGGTCTTCTGAGTGTAGCTATATTGACTACTGGAGCTGGGTTTCTAAGTGCTTTCTCTCCTAATTATATGGCATTGGTCATTCTTCGTTTTCTCGTCGGCATTGGCCTGGGAGGTGGGCCTGTGTATACATCTTGGTTTCTAGAGTTTGTTCCTGCCCCAAACAGAGGCATGTGGATGGTTATCTTTTCTACTTTCTGGACAATTGGAACAATAGTTGAGGCTTCAATTGGATGGGTATGTTCATGGTTTCCTTGATTCACCCAATTCTTTTTCAAGTAACTTTTGTATGGAATTTCTATTTAGTTATGTTCACCCTCTACCATTTGCTTGAAACTTGGAGCTAAGTTGTTTCAATACAGCCCCAAATAGTTAAGCTAATGTTACGACTTATGAAAATGAAATATCCAATATTTTTTCCTTTTACTTATTTTGGTATCTCTAATTTGCATGCTTGCTACCATTGTTATGAGTTGATCATTTTTAATGTGCAATAAGACCGAAATTATTATGTCTTTCTGCAGGTCATCATGCCACGATTGGGTTGGAGGTGGTTGCTTGCATTATCTTCTATACCAGCTTTTGCAGCGCTCATCTTTTATGGTCTCACACCGGAATCTCCGAGGTATTTGTGTATTAATGGTCAAACAACCAATGCTCATAACATTCTGAAAAGAGTAGCGGCAGTCAACCAAAAGGAACTGCCTTCTGGCATCCTCATACCTGATCGCAAGACTGAGCTAAATGAAGAGTTTGCTCCACTGGTAGATACCGATTTACTTGTCCAAGCGGGAAAAGAAGCGGTTGTTTCTAGAACAGGCTTCTCAACCCTACTGATGCTATTCTCATCAAATTTACGTAGAACATCGCTTCTCTTATGGGTGGTGTTCTTTGGCAATGCATTTTCATATTATGGTATCATATTGCTCACCTCTGAACTGAGTAGTGGGCAAAGTAAATGTGGTTCAAGTACCTTTCACTTAAATAATTCTGGAAATCAGGATGCTACCCTCTATACAGATGTATTTGTAACTAGTTTGGCAGGTAGAGCATATATCGATTGGGTTTCTAATTGTATGCAACTTGATTTTTTTAATTTTATTTTTAGTATGGTCTTCTAGTTATCTCATTATGACTTTAAAAAGGTTAGTTTGCTCATAGCTTATGTATATTTTTCCCTCTCCTCTTCTCAGAGCTGCCTGGGATTGTTTTGTCAGCAGTCATAGTGGACCGAGCTGGTCGGAAGTGCTCCATGATATTCATGTTTATGTTGGGTTGCCTCTGTCTTCTACCACTAGTTTCACATCAGCAAGAAATTCTTACAACCGGGTTTTTATTTGGAGCACGAATGTTCATCATCGGGACGTTTACAGTCGCCAACATTTATGCTTCAGAGGTACTTACTGAATCTCCTTATTTCCAGGGCTTCCTGTCATTCTTTACTAGTTCTTAATTCACAAAACGCAAATGGAATATATATTAACTCTTTTTTATTCTTTATATATATTGTATAATATATGTATGTGTGTTCGTGCGTGTGTGCGTTGATTTGATTTTGATAGATATACCCAACCTCAGTAAGGGCGACTGGTGTTGGAGTTGCAAGTGCTGTGGGAAGAATTGGGGGAATGATAAGCCCACTTGTAGCAGTCCAATTTGTGACTAATTGCCATCAAACGGCTGCAGTCCTCCTATTCGAGGTGGTAATACTTTTTTCAGGACTCTCTGTTCTATTCTTACCTCTTGAAACTAGTGGCCGGGAATTGACTGATACAGTGGTGCCCATACCTAATTCAACATAAGGCTGTAATACTCCGTGCAAGTGTGATTTAATTGTAGATGAAGAAAAGGTTTCCTAAATACGTCATTCCGTTGGATCTTAAGGAATTCTGCTCTCAGAGGCGTACAATTGTGGGTCTGTATTTGTTTGTCTTACCATTTATGCCATTTTTATATCCATCAGGAGGAGGATTGAAATTTTACAGCGGTGGTGATGAATTTGGAGGACTACTTAGTCAATAATTTCCTGTGCTTTTATTATTCTGGCTTTTGGAAGGTGTAATTCTGAACAAGTGTCCACACATAATGTTCAGTTAAATATGCTAGTAATTATATTTTTAATCAAGCATTTATCCCTGTTTAGAATAGACTAGCTTTAATTTGGGTATTTGAGCACAGATTTTATAAGAAATTGTTATAATGTGCGTCTCTCTAAATAGAATGAGGGAAAGCGAAGCCCAATCTTAGTACGGAAAAGTGAAAAAAGAACTAAGCTGCAGGCAATATAGTGTGTTTATACATGGGTAAACCTCTTCTGATCTCTAGGCTAAGTCAATCACACTGCAAAACTATAGTCAACTTTGCCGCCAACATCTCTAAGCTAAAAATGTAATTAGTCTCACTTCAAAGATGCACGTAAAAATAACAATGAGAACCCTTTTCCACATATACAATTTTAAGAACATAGTAGTATATTTGAACATCTCAATTTTTGACTTTCAATTCTATTTCTCGTCTACCTTCCCATTTCTTCTTTAAAAGAGCTGTCAAATAACTAGCCGCCCAAAAATATTGATTAGAATACAAAGAAAAAACTAAAGGATCAATAGTAATTTTACATTGCAATCTTTACTGCCTGCTGAAAGGATAATGACTTGTCAGTTAATTGATCTTGGGCTTTGGTCGTCTTGGCTTTAGCACAAACCAGAGAATGAAGAAGACGATCACAAAAGCAGGAATTGTTGTCATGTCAAACTCAACATCAACTTTTCTCTGCCTGCTGCAGTGAATTGGGTGGAGACTGGCTACTGTTTCATTCACATAAGCCACAAACCTGCAAAGAAGATGATTTCACACGTTTTTTAGAAGTGGAGAAACTTGTGAAAGAATCTATTAACTAAACACTACATTCAACGGGACCGAGGCAATCCCATTTATTAAACAATCGAACTCCATTCCGAGGAAAGGTTTGGTGAATAGTATTAAATTTCAATCTTTACCAACTCTTTTTTGTTTAATAACAATTTTGAATTTACCAAACTTATTTCCAGATATAATCGATGCTCATCTTACCGTCTTCCTTGAGACCCCTGTTTGCTTGCAATCTTAACTACAAAGTAAAGGGTTTTAAGGCTAGTAAATTATGAAGTAGATGATGTTTGTCCATGCATACAAATGATTATAACATGGTAACTTTCACTTATCTCCATAAAAAGCCTTGTTTGAATCTCAATTATGGGGAAAACAATGAGGTACTTAGCAGGGGACTTTGGGAATAGAGATTTGTTAAAGCATATGGACTTTGATATCTTATGTAAACAAACACGCATTCTCTTTTTATCGATGCACACACAAAAAATGCCTAAACAATTTATAACCAATTTTTTTTTGATTAGCTCGGCAAAGTAAACAAAGAGTTTAGAGTGGCTAACCCTTTGGATGCATCCTCCAGGGTATTTAGCAGTCTCATCGCATCCACATAGCGGAGTTCTCCAGTAACTGTTGAAATCTGAACAAGGGGACAAATCAAACAAGTATTCAATCACCACAGCATATTATCATTAGTTTGTCACCTTTCCAAATTCCGAAACAAGATATATATATATATATATATAAACACACGCATATCAGCAGGAGTAACAAACAGCACTTACTCGTCTCCACAGGCTAACAACGTAATTATACTTGTTGACCAGTTCACGCTCCTGGGTGTGGAAAAGCTTGAAAGTTTGTTCAGCTGACCAATGTTAAGTATAACGTACGTGTAATGTTTCATAGGCCATGATAAATTGTCATAGAAATCAGTATGTGTAATGTCTGGCAGTTGCCAATATTACTCAACCAGCCAAATTCCTAAAGTTTCATGTTATGGTGTACATGTTTCTAGATTTTTTTTAATTTTTTTTTCTAGATGCAAAGATGTCTGTCCCACATAATTTTAGCGGAAGGCCACGAACAATTTTGAGAAGACTTGAAATTATTCATGCTACAATACCACACAAAAAGGATACATGTATGCTCCATGACTAGAAGATGAATAGCTGAATTAACCAGCTGTATCGACTCCTCAAGAGTTGTTAGTATATAGCTCCGAGCAATTGTATCAGTGTGGAACTGTGAGATTTGCCAACCCTGAGATGTGATGGATAATGGGTTGCATCCTACCGACCATATCCAGTCCTGTAAACATATCGGATTCATTATTTAGAAACAGAAGGTAAACTTAGTTATACTTTTCTGATAAGTCAAACAAAAGGTCATTTTACTGAGCGCGAGCTGCTTATACGACTACTTGTTAGTATTTTGTCAGCTGTATGCCTGTATCTCATTCAGATAGGGTATTATACTATTACCTCAATTGCAGTTTCATGGGCTTGGCTGTAAACAAGATGATGGGGAAGCAAGCCCGCAAGATGTTCAGAAACAGCAGCCAATGCAGCTTTTATTGGCCTCCTGAGTATGA
This sequence comes from Pittosporum tobira, assembly GCA_032359685.1. Taxonomy (NCBI): domain Eukaryota; kingdom Viridiplantae; phylum Streptophyta; class Magnoliopsida; order Apiales; family Pittosporaceae; genus Pittosporum; species Pittosporum tobira. The sequence goes on from JAUMHB010061399.1 coordinate 8,311, forward strand.
CAGGGAAGACTTAATTGAATAAGTGAACTATATTTTAAGCTAGTTACGGGAAGATGAAGTTTCCCAGTATTTTGCCTCACAAGTGAAAGAAAACTAAAGGGTACAGACACGCTGGATCAACAACTTTGTCTCTCTCATGATGCTTTTGTATATAGCAAATAGAAATATCTAAAAACAAAATAAAATTTTGTATCTTTTGGAGCTAGAATTTAAATAAACTTGGCCAATCAGTGGAGCTAAAAAACAAACAGAAGGGAGATATTTAAAGTTCAACCTCAAGTCCCACAACAGAGACTGCCCATTGCACTGCAGATGGCTTTCCCAAGATGATGGTTCAGACTGGACAACAATAACCATATCAGAAAGTGCCTTTGCCTGATAATGCTTGTCAACTAATAATGGTTCACTTTGAATAAACCAAAAGATCGGGATTTCCAGCGAGGACCTGCTATGTGCATGTTTTCCTGCATCAAAAGAAAACACAGTAAAGAAAAGTATGATTAAACAATTTAAAAGAAAGGGGCATAAAAAATAAGAATTTATATTGGCTATTTCCTTTTCTACAGGTTAGTCTAGCCCCTAAGTATGTGGATTAGAACCAGCGACCTCGAGATTCTTCCACAAGGCCTCTGCCATTTCCCACCCCTTGGGGACAAACTTTTTACAAGATTCATGCAGTAGATAACCTTTAAGAGAACCATGATCATTTATTCTCTGCAACTGATGCTGAAGAATAGAAGTATCAAGATATGAACGGACAGTTTTCCTATATGTTCCATTAACGAGCAAAAGTGGGACAGCAGCAGCTCTCCTGGCCACCGAAAAAGCCATTGCCAAAGCAGGATCCTCAGAAAGTGGTAACCTATGAAAATGATTTGTATATATTATCAACATATAAAGAAATCAACTACACACGTAATCAGGAAATTAAAAATGACTAATTTAGGTGGAGAACTGATGTTGATCACAGACAAGCATCACTTTCTGAGAAGGTAATATCAAAGGTAATCATGCTTACATGTGTTGACTAAACATCAATTTCTGAGAAGGTAATACCAAAGAGGAAAGCCCTGCCACGAGGGCCTTGAGATCCACAGGCAATTGCTTAATGTTTCTAGCTTTCTGCACATATACGTATACAGCAAAGATGATTTCACATAAAATCTGAAGACTGCTAATTTATTAAACGTATACATTACCTCCTGTGTGATAAAAAACAACTGAAAGGATATCTGATCATAATAGTGGAATGCCCCATCAGCAATAGAGGGTGATATAATGTGTCTCATAGACCCCCACAATGTTGCACCTAAATGTGCGAGGAAAGTGTCACGTGCTACTGTATAGTTTTCGAAGTTCTGCATGGCCAATATTGTCATTTTTAGCAACTTCATCTTGTTGATGGAGATAAATGTTATCGTGTTACCCTGAATAATAATAATATACCTCAGAGGTATTATCAGTGAACAAATTCCAGTTCTCCATTCGTTTTAACGCATCAACAGCCTTTCTTTTATGATGCTCGTCAAATTCCTCACCTTCAAAAGACTGAAGCTCAGTTTTCAAATCTTGCATTCTCTCGTCAAGCTCTGAAATCGCAATTTCACAAGTCTATAAGTAAACTGATTGAATTTCAGTCAAAATATGACCATGAGTAGTCAAAGAGTAGAAGATTACCATCACAAAGAGCAAGCTTGACCCTCCTTCCTTTGCAATGTTTGAAAGTAAAAAGCTCGTATATATCAATCTCTGCTAGAAGGATATCAATGGCTTGATGATCTTTCTGGCATATTTAAATACAACATATATTAAAAGAAGGAACGAAATAACAGAAACCTGGTTTTTAACAAATGAGAAAAGGAGAAAAAAAATTAAACCAATGATAAGGCCACTCTTTTTTTAGCCCGGCAGCAATAGGCACTATTAAACCTTAATCATAGTGCTATAGACATAACAAAATAATAAATCATGCTGATGTAGTATCAAAGAGGAACGATGAGGTAAAAGGATTTGATCCTTATTTAACAATGAAAAAAAAAAGAGCAACAAGAGTGCCATCTGCCGCCACATGAATACAAAGAGCAAGAACAGAGGATATTACTAAATCAATTCTAATTTTTTTTTTAATGTTTACTTACATCACCAAACACTGAAAACTTCTCCTGAATTGCATCTTGCAAGCGATTTTCAGCTTCATCTTCTGAGATTTCTGGAGCCAAGAAGAAACAACAATCAATCATGGACATAAGAGTATAAAGTAGAATATCTTAAAGAAACCACAAGTAGTGCATAGTTAGTTCATACATATAACTCTAGGAAGCAAGCATGCTTATTTCACAAATTGATCCATAGAAAATGAGAGTTTTCTTGGACCCGAGAAACAATCAATAACATAGTACAAGAAGTAAATACCATAAAAAGCATTTCTACAAGTGAAAAAAGTATTTTAGCACATGTAGTCTTCACATTTCAGCAACTTTGAACTTGATCGTCTCCACCAATTTAAACACACAAAGAGAAGGGGTGGGGGTTCGGGGTTGTTTACCATTAGAGCAATTAGTGTGAAAATAAAATAGCATGTAATAAAACTGGATACAAAAATAATTCTGTATCCTCAAGAAGACTATATAAATGCTCCATTACATTGTCATACTCTTCATAGCATCTTTACTTGAATCTTAATATAATCGGATTACAGCCGTCACTGATACGGGTGGAAATCAACCCAGTTAATCAGCTTATCCATGTTGTCACGTACTTCAAGAACATTGTTTGTTCTTTTTTCCTTTTTTTTTTTTGGCAGGTAATGGTAAAGTTTTCAAGTCAAGTTCACTACAAATATGATAGTGGCATAGTCACTAAACTTCACCGCATATGCATGTTATGCACTATACCAGCACCATCTCACTCAACAAGATTAATTGATGGCGAAGTTCCTGGAGAGATTTGGACAGAACTCAACCAAGTAGCCATAATGGAAAGTGAGATACTTAAGAGAAGCCTGGCCTAGGTTTTGGTAGTGGATGGCGCTCAGGCTCTACTCGATAGGGTGGGTGAGGATATGGTAGGCCCACTGTGTCTGCAGTGTTCTTACCCCTATCAATAGCCAACTGATAAAGCTGTGCATGGCACACAACAAGGAATATTGATGGCTCTACTAAATACCTGCAACTGCACCAATTGTTTTTTCCACATTTGGTAAACTTAGTTCTGTACGCACACCTTCCCCGCCAACAGCAGGCCCCCATGAGAATGGACCTGCACTTAAATCAATAAATGCCCACCTGATACATAAAAGCAACATTATGAATCACAATGTGCACATGAGATTTATATACATACATATTTACATACACGTAGAAAGAGATTGAACCTGTCTTTTCCAATCCACGTATCTGTCAGACACTCTGCATGAAGACCACTAAAGTCCCCAGTTTTCAAATTCTTTCCCCACATTAGCTTCATATCTTCATTCTTACCATTCAACAACTTCAGACAAGAAGAAAATTTTATAATATTTGATAAGAATTAAGGCACTAAGAATTGTTCACACCTCATATTAAGTTATCTCTAACTATCAATATATAATAAACACATATATATACCTGCAAAACTTTACTCTGAATTATATCAGCAGTGTCCTTGCCTTGATATAGTGTCTCAATGTTATTCAGCGCATCTAAGCATCTATTGTACCACTCTACCTGAAAAATAATAAAAATATGACACATGTTACAATTCTGATGTTAAATTTAGAAAACAATAAAAATAAAGACAAAAATCCTCACACAAACTCATTGCATTAAGATTCACTAGTTTTACAAGTCCAAAGAGAAGACTGACCGTGTCAGTATCGTCAGTTATTGTCCATGCAAACTTTGCCATTGGATGTTTTTGATACAACGGTCTCTTGATTTTATCCAGAGCTGACAAAACATTTGGTTATATAGAACATTATTGAAAACCAATTATGTAAATTTTAACTCATTTCTACCTCTAGAGGGAAAAATGTATTTAGCAGTAATATATGCAACTACATACCGAGAACAGTCCCTGGGATACTTCCTGACTGAAGAATTCTTGTTTGCAAGCTCTTGTTCTGCATAAAAACTTACTTTCAGTGCTGCTTCAGTAAATGGTTGTTTCAAAATCACTAGAAATAACTTTTGAACATGAGAATTTCCACATCAATATGAAATCCAGATATTTTTCCCTAAGAATTAGTAAGAACAAAAGGGCTTAATAAACTAATAGCAAAAAGGAACACAATGCTAAAATATTCAAATAAGTGAGAACTTAAATACGTCCATCACAGGGGAAGGGATGTACGGAACCATAAAGGAATATGGTAAATACCTCCTTAAGAAAGTTCATTTCAGACTCAGACAATCCTCTCCTGTTAAATGTTAAATCAGGTGTTAATAGGAAATAATTAGAAAATATTACTACAGTAAACATCCCAAATAAGAACACTAAGCATTACAAAATCATCAGTCCTCAAAGGCATAAAATCAGGTCTGACATAACAAGATAATTTAGATTGACATTTAATGCCACATGGTACTAAAAGTCACGTGGTACCACATGACTTTTAGTAATTAAAATTTCAAAGAAAATGCTAATCAATTGATCCACACCTTCAAAGAATTTTCAACTCACCCAGGTCATAAAGAATCTAATTCCTTATTAAACATCATCATTCAATTTACTCGATCTCCTTTACAAAGTTGCAGAGTAAAAATCCTACATATTTTAAGCACACATCAGATAAAGAAACACGCACCTGTAGCCATACTTTGCTCTCTTTACATCACGCTTGGGGTTCATAATGAAGATATTATATGCATTTTCTAGTTGCAAATACTCCACAAGGCTGGTGAAGAGAACTTCCATCATGTCCACATCAACTTGCCAAAGGCCAGCTCCTTCATCACTTGGAACACAAGATAAAAAATTAAAAGATTAATAAGCAGCATGACGACAAAATTTGTATAGCTAGATGTATAAAATAAAGCTTCTAAGACAGATCCAAGTTCAAAAGGCAAAGGATAAAATCATAAGATATTAGGAGACTTCAAGATAAAATAAAAACCTGGCATTAGACACATGATCCTTGCGGCCAAAGACATCAATGGCATGCTCAAACACAGAAGTGACCTTTTCGCCCATCTGAATGGCATGAACAGAGAAGCTGCACAAGTATAACAAAATGACGATAATCTAAAGGGGAAAGAGAAATATTTCACTTCAAGTTCAGATACTGCTGATGTCTGGAAACAGGTAAGTTCAAACAACAGGGAGAAGAGATATATTACTTGTAATTTATGTGACTGATGAGAGGGAGATGGTGACGCTGCTCTCTTTCTATGCTGAGCTTGTAAAACGGGGCAAGAACTTCTCCAATTTGCGGAATCCGTGTATGTTCAAAGATGTGATCGATTTTAGTGAACCAGCGCTCAATTTCTTCAGAATGCAGCTTAAATTCTAAAGCAATATTAACAAACAGAAACAAACAAAAGTTAAATATATAATAAAGAAAAAAAATGTTACTAAAAAATATAGAAACCGAAAAAAACTGAGCCAGGAAAAGAAAAGATTAAAATAAATTTATATACCTTGGTTTCCCTTTCCCTCGAATCCTATGAAAATGAAATTCACGGGAACTGGAAGGTACATGGAATCAACTTCCAAAAGCTTCAGATAATTTGCAATATTACCTACAGTATAAGAAGAAAATTGTTATAGACTTATACACCGACAACACTGCTAATTTCAATTGGAACCTAGGCATAAAAATAGTATATGAAAATCTAGCCATACAGAGCATTAGTCAAGAGCAAAGAATCCTACGGGCACTGCCAGTTTATGGAGTCTCTCTCTCTTGAAAATCTAGCCATACAGTGCATTAGTCAAGAGTGAAGAATCCTACAGGCACTGCCAGTTTATGGAGTCTCTCTTTCTCTCTCTCTCTCTCTCTCTCTCTCTCTTGCACCGAAGCAATGCAAATGTCAATCTAAATTACTTTTAATGACTAATCAGATTGTTTTTGAAGACTTGTGATCCTTTTCTGCCAGGTTCACTAATCTTTCTCTCTCTCTCTCTCTCTCTCTCGCACCCAAGCAATGCAAATGTTAATCTAAGGCTCAGTTTGATACAAGAAAAACGTGTTCCAGAAAATGTTTTATGAGAAAATGACTTATTTTCTGATGTTTGATGGTCAAGCTGAAAATGAGGCTGAAAATGTATTTTTATATTTGGTTTTTGAAATAAATTTAACAATTATGTTATTACAAATTAATA
>JAUMHB010061410.1:0-14608 GCA_032359685.1 Pittosporum tobira
TTTATCAAATAAATAAATAATTTATTAATATATATACATAATATCAACTATTTTAATTTAGAACTAATTAAATATTACAATAAATTATATAAAATATTACAATGAATTTTTGTAATATATCAATAAATAATTGTGTATAGCCCGAAAAAGGCCAAAAATTCAAGCTAATTTTATTAAAAACCCGAGCAGTTGCACTAATTTAATTTTGTTTCTTTCTCTTTTAATGATGGCTGGAGTCTATTGTCTAATCACTACCGAGTGTATTAAACTTGCACATTTATTTAGGGTATTAAGCTTGCACATATGGGGTGGACGGGTCAAAAGCGGAGATTTTGGAAACTCCACTTCAATTTAGCACCATGCATGATACAGGAATTGGTTAGCGTACATTATTAAATTGAGTTTGCATTTTTAAATTTAAAAAAAAATAATAAAAAAATAAATTAAAGTTATAAATTTAATTTCTTAAATGTACATTTAAATTTGTTAAACATGATATTTATTACATTTGAGTTATATAATTTTTAAAAATTATATTTTCTCTGTCTTAAAAATAAAATTACAATCATCAATAGTTTACAAATTAAAAAATTTTCAACTTGACAAGAGAGAGAAAATTTAGATAACTCAAAATTTGAATAGTTACACATAAATAAGCTTTTTATAAATATAAATCATATAATTTTATTGATATATGTATTGTGATATTTTTTAAAAAAAATAATTTTATTTAAACTTGTAACTTTATTTTTAGGTCTGATGGAATATATATTACTACTAAATTGGCACGAAATATTTCTTCATAATCTTTTCTTAACAACTCTTCGCAGTTTTATACATACCCAGAGAAGGTGCATATAGGTGACGGTGACCTCTTTATTATTTTATAAAAGCCACTCTCTCTGCAAATTGATGTTTGTTAGGTTTCCCTAGTCTTTTTTCCGGTGCAATAGTTGTTGAATATTATTATGCAGTTCCTGCTTGCTACCACCTCAATTCTAAAACGAGATATGATTATTCTTTTTTGTTATATTTTAAATTTAAAAATAATAAACTTTTATTTAATATCGTAAAAATTATTTTATTATAAAAGTAGATAAAATTTTACATTATTTTTAAAAACCAGAGTATTTTAGAATTATTTTCTTTTTGTGAAAAATATAATAAAAATTTTATTTAAAAAAAAAAAATTCTAAATTTTTTGGAACTGAAACAGTAGTAAGATCATATAATTTTAGGGGAGAAATCTAATATCGGAAAGCATATGATATTATTAGTAGACTGATTGTTTGAAATTGGGTGCATCGTCCACCAACCATCCATTTGTTAAAAGACAAAGCATAAATGTATGTCGTCGTTTTGCAACAACACAGAAAAAGCAGTAATCATGCATGCACTTTTATTTGTTTGTTTATTTATTTACTTACTTTCCCTGATTAGCGGGTAGTTATTAATACCATGGAAGATCTGTCACAGCTTTGTACAAAAATAAGAAAGAAGCATTAGGTATACAAGTCACACAGCATTTATAACGTGACTTAAGAGTCTTAGACAACTCACATCACACACAGTATTTGTTTGATAACATCATTTAAAAATTATTACATCATAGATTTGTGATTTTAATTTAATTTAAATTTAAATTATATACTTAATTTATTAAATATAATATTTTATTATATTTAAATTTTATAATATTTAAACACGACTACCAAAACAAGCACGCAGTTGACAGCAGTCCGGTCAAATCCTCGACTCAAACAGAAGAAAGGAACAATAAAAGAAAAACAATTGAAAATGTGGTTATTCATGGAAGGTTTACAAACAATCTGACAAACATATTGCTCTGCAGAAAGAAAAAAAGAGGGTATACCAATAATAAAATAACATAAAATAAATATAAGAATAATTTTGATTTTTTTTAAATTAATTAAAAAAATACATTAAGATATTTTCTTAGAAATATTTCCATTGAATCTCATACCATATTTAATCTCTGGTCTCTTTGTTAGACGACAAGAGGGAGGTAACACTTGGTTAGAACTCATCGGTGGTAAGACGTGTTATTTGTTTTATGAGGGAGGAAGAATAGAATATGTCATTTTTTATTCATTTGAACAACAAAAATGAAATATCATTTTATTTATTTATTTATTTGGTTGAAGATGCACTTAAAATTGCGGGTTGTTTGGGCTTATAGAATGCCCTGTCGGCTGTTGGTGAAGTACTAAAGTTGAAAATGGACTGCTCGCAGAAACCCAGTGCCAAATGGTAGTTTTAATACTGGGCTCGTTGGGCTTAATTGATAAACTGGATGCTACAATAGTATAGCATTTGCTTCTCTTGAGACAGGTACATGAGTTAAGCCCAATAAAATAATGTCCATTACATGCCTTGAGCCCAATGCTTTATCTCCCAATACGACAATAGTGCTTCAACAGATTGGGACCTGGTTTTTCATCCAACAGTTTTCAAAAAACATTTTATTTTTTAAAATATATTTCTAATACAATAGCCTAATATCAGTGTTCTAAAACTTTTAGCTTATTAAATAAATTTATTAAGTAGAGAAATGACCTAACATATAATATACTTAATTGAAAGTTAACCGATACTATACTTAATTTCTTTAGTGATTATTCAATATATATATATTTTATTAAACTTTGGTCATAAAAATTCAATCTAATAATCAAACGTTGAGATAAAATTTTAAAACATAACTTAATATTTTTAAGTTATTGTTGTAACTATAAGTTGAATCTGAATGTGACACGAAATTAAACAACATTCTTCTTATTACACTGTCAGCTCTAATGATAAAATCATCTTTACAGTAATAATGTATAATGTCATAGAAAAGGGAAGGAGAAATATTTTTTCTGAAATTATCTAATTAGGTGGATAAATATTAAGTTGACACGTCATACAAATATGCATAAAAATGGATGATTGACATGCAGAGTGACAGAATGGTACGTTAAAAATGAAAATAAAAGACTCGTCTTAGCTCACATACATAGATTTTCTTTGGCTTGTTGCGCATTTCCGTCAACCTCATCATTCAATCTCCAAGCATAAAAGAAGTCCCACAAAGTCAATTCATCCCATCTCTTCTAATTTAATTATTTTTTTTTTAAATAAAAGTAAAATATAATAATACAAGGACAAAGTTGTCAATTTTCCTGACAAACCGTCTGAATCAACTTTCATTGGTCTCATATATTTTCACCAAATAACTCATAATTGACAACATTAAATTATATTGGACCTTGAGGAAGAATTTAATTGAAATTTTCACTTAAATGTTAGGCGATTTTTGGTCAATTTATTTGAAAATAATTTATGAATTATTTAATTTTTTATTTAATAAGTTAATATATGTGTTTAACATATATAATACTAAAAGAATTTGATATTTATATATAAATTAAATATTTACCAAATAAATTAGTAATTCACTTTTCTTTTAAAAAATAACTTATTATCAATTTACAATTATATGCATTAATGCATTATATATCACTTCTAACTTATTATTAATAAATTATGATAAATATTTTAAAATAATTTTTTAAAATAAATTATAAATTGACACAATCTTATATTTACTTTGTACAACAACTTTTAAAATAATTGTTATATTATAAATTTTAAAGTTTAATAGCATAACACTTTTGACATTACCTTTCAACTAGATAACACAATGACATTTTTACAATTCACTCAGCAAAGTAAAATGATAAATTTATTTATTTTTTGGTTGGTAAAAAATAGTAGATTTATGGTACAAAAGGAAAAATATAGTAAAAGAGAGAGAGAGAGAGAGCGAGAGAGAGCGAGAGTGTGTAAAATGTAAATCCACAGAGTTTAGACACAGCACAACAGTGTTTCTGGCTTTCCGATAGCGGTTTTTGCTAATAAAATCAAAATTCCATTTTTATCCTCCCTCCCCACTGACATTCACATTCACATAGAGACAATCTCAATCTATGATGCTCTTCAAGCTTCGTGTGATCACTGTTGTCCTTCTTTGTATTCGACTGTAATGGTTGAATCTTAAAGGCAACATTTTTCATGCATTTCTCATCAATTCCAACCCTGCGATCTCCTCACTAATCGGTTAAACCTAATAAACCCGATCGCTTTATGCTACTGATTTGATACAATTTCTCTTATTTATTTTGATTAGGAAAAATAAAATAAAATATATATATATATATATATATATATATATATATATACTATTATAAATATGAACGGTGGTGATGGAGAGGTCGCGGCAGCTCCGGCAGGTCCACCGCCGCTCGAATGGAAATTCTCTCAGGTCTTTGGTGAACGTGCCGCCGGTGAAGAAGTCCAGGAAGGTATTATTATTACACTTCATCTATTGCCTCTAGTTTCTCTGGATCCGATTTTTTTTAATTAGGGTTTGGTAGTGTTACTGATCTGTTTATTGATTATTAACTATCGTTTGTTACTTGATTTATTTATTGATGATTCGTTTCATTAAGTATATTTAGTTTTTCTAAGTGATTGACTGATGTATATGTATTTTGATCCGGTATTCACGTGAAGATGTTTTATACGTAAGTATGCAATTGAACTTGAGTGCGTTAATATTTATTCTTTATAATGGTTCAAGAGGTGTTATTTTAGCCTGGTTATGATTTTTATTTTGTTTTAAAGTGTTGAACTTCTTAGGCAATTGGTTTAGTACTATTAAGTTGTTGTTGAATGAAATTGTCAACCACAAAATGGATCTCCAAGTTATGCATTGATGCCTGGATGATCTGATTGTATTTTTCTGAAAGGCATTGTTCTAATGTCCACCAAGAGCGTTCAAAGTTATTTTTTCTGAGTTCATCTATACGGAAAAATTGGTTTTACAGTGTAGTCTGCATGATTCCTGGTTTCTGGTGTGCAAATATTCATGAGTTGTATATTTGTGAATGCTTTAGCTGGAAAGATATTCTTTTATGTGTTACATTGAACAGTCATCCATACACCATCTTCTATATATTTTCTTCACATGATTAAGCAACTTACCGTATGTTTTTCTTCGACTTTAAGCATAGGTGGCATGAAATCTAGCTCATCAGTCTTTATGAAATGTCTATGTATGGGCAGTTTCTTGTTGCGAAGGTCAACCAACAAAATAATTAATTTTTCAAATATCTTTTGAATTTCAAGTTACGTCACACTCTTACGTACTTAAGTGGATGTTATGAGGGTCATAAGTACACGGCGAGGACAGCTGGAAATAATGTTCTAGCAATGTTTGACACGGGAAACCTGTTATGTATTTATGAGATTGTTATGTCGGCAATAACTGTGGAATGAATTTAGTAATTCATTTATTATTGCAGATGTTTCCAAACAAATTTTCTTTCATGCTTTTTTAGATACGTGATTAACTCTCTTTCATTTATTTCTAATCAGTTGTACAATATATTTTGTTTAAGCTTAATTAAAACATCTAAAGTTTAAACGTCAGGCACCCATAGCATTTTTGGCTCATAACATATTTCAAATCAACTATGGTTTTTGGGTTGCATTTTGTTGTTCCATTATTTTAGCAGTAAATGAATGTGTGAATATCTGTTTCCTATGGCTATGGAAGAGTACCAGATCTTGTAATATAGGATTCAGATATACAATGTGTTGCTTGAATCTCATCGTTGGTTTTACTAGGTAGTTTTATATTGGTAGAGATGCAGAGTCACAGCCATAGTTTCTGGATTTGAGTCATCCAACATTTAATTGGTGATAAAATAGAACTTATGATGGCTTACGGGAAATTTATGAGATTTTCTGACTGGAGACCTAAAATAATATCGTTTCTCTGTACTTGAAAATGGTCATGAGTGAATGCAATCTTGAGCATGTAGGCCTAGGAGTTTAGAGCAAAACTATTAGATCATCGATAACTACTTAATCCTTTTGGTGATCTGTTCAGTTAGTTAGAACTGGAAAGAGGCTGATGTCATATGCTGATTCATTTATACGGTACAGCTATGTTTGTCAAAACCTGGAATTTAGTTGCCCTAACTTGCTGATTCATTCTTAATCTTATATATGCACGTGCCAGAAGGAAGATGAAAAAATTAACGGTTAAGAGAACTCTCTAATTTATCCTTATACATGTTAAGTGGAGTTGATACACCTCCCAAGGTGATGCGACTTTCTTGATTATGGTGGGTTGATATCTTTTGGAGCTTTGGAGGTTTTGTCGCCTGAACTTTTACAGACCTAGGCTTTTTTTAACTAATGGTTATAGGATTTCCTAAATCTGTCTTTAGTGACATTTATTTGACCATATTTAGCCTTCAGTTGGACCGCTGTGGTGTATTTTACCTACATGGGGAAGATGACATATTTGACTTGTTGCAATGTTGGTCTGTGGATAATGTTGGGGGAGGAATTTACTCTTAGATGGCAATGTGGCTGTTAATCTAGTTCGTCTAACTAAGCATTATGCAACGGTTAAGAATTTCAAGAATCAAGTGTAGTCTAGTGGTAGAACACACCCGTTGGCTCCACCCGGACCATCCCCGTCCCCCAAGTTGTAATTGTGAATAATACACAACATAAAAAGGTCAAGAATTTAAATGGGGTGGTGCAATCCAGCTGTCAGTGGCATTCCATATCAACCGGTCAACAGAGCAGGCAAGAGTCTTACTTGGTTACTTTTCCCTCTGTGTTCTTACTGATTAATTTTTGCTAAACAAAAGATCGAAAACTTCATTGCATGCTCCCGTAGAAATAGATGTTATGTTATCTAGTGCGAATTGGTGTGAGCGACCCCATAAATATACTTCTTCTTCTTCACTAAATCTCAAGTTATTTGGATTACTTCAATTCTTACTTTAATGCTACAAGTTTCATTTTTTCATAAAATCCAGTAGTGGTTGGAAAACTCAAATAAACCATTAGATGAATTCAGATTTAGTTTTTTTCAAAATTTTTTATATACAAAACCATATACATCAGCACAGGGGCATATCGCATACTCCAGACATTTACAAACATCACCCACATATGCATGCAACTACACCATTATCCTTCCAGAAGGTAAATCCCTCCTACGACCTCACTCTTAGCATTTCAGAATAACCATCTTAGCTCCACAATTCAGATTAGGTTGCCACATTATAATGAATAAATGCTTAATTTCCCAATGTGCAGTGAATCTCCCATTTGTTGTCTCTTCTTTCTCTTTTGGGACATTGCCCGAAGAATTGATGAATCAGACTCCTGGTAACTGGCCTTCACAATTTCTTTACCTGTGAGGTTGGTCCATGTAAGCTACATTGGTTTATTGGGCCCAAGTTAGGTAGAGTTTGTGCATCATGTATAGTCGGGACCCCCAACTCATACTAACCTGAGGCCCGGTAGTCATGAGACAGATGCGAACATAATTCTTGCATATGTGCGACGATTCAGTCTTTAGATTTTATTTTGGTGAAACGATAAATGCATACTGTTGTAAATCAAATTCATACCAACTTCCTCTCTGTCATGTGGGTTTGCTAAGATGACAGCAACTGTTATGTAGCCGTAATTTTCTGACAATTATGAAAGCCCTGTTGCACTTTTTTGTGGATCAACTGTTCCTTTTGGTGCATCTTGACAAACTTGGTTTACAACTTTGCTTGTTGTAACTTTGCAGTTGATATCATTTCGGCTATTGAATTTGATAAATCTGGCGACCATCTTGCAACTGGTGACCGAGGGGGTAGAGTGGTGTTATTTGAAAGGACTGACAAAAAAGAGGTCAGTTTCTGCAATTCTTATAATTTGATTAATTGCCTGAAGGTTCTGCATCATCTTTCATTTTTTTTCAGTTTGTTGATTTATTTAAATGTGACTCATAGCAGGGTGGAAGTCGAAGGGATTTAGAGAGGATGGATAGTCCAATTACTAGGCATCCGGAATTCCGTTACAAGACAGAGTTCCAGAGCCACGAACCTGAGGTATATCACTGAACATCCAAACGCTAAATTAGTGTAAGCACGTCAGATTTATTTCTGAGAACCAAAATAAAAGCACATAAAAAGTGATCTCTGTGTAATAAAGCTTGTTTCTTTGAAAAACATTCTGATTAGTTCTTTCTTTATGGGTATTGTCTTGATTATTTAACTAATGCTTACTTTGCATCTTTTACATTCAGTTTGATTATCTTAAGAGCTTGGAGATTGAAGAGAAAATCAACAAAATTAGATGGTGCCAAACAGCTAATGGTGCCCTCTTTCTTCTGTCTACTAATGACAAGACTATCAAGTTCTGGAAGGTAAGTGATTTATTTCCTTCTGTAGCACTTATTTTGTTCTCATATTTGGTTCAATCTGTCTGATATAGTAAGACCTAAATACATTGCCACAATTTGAATGCTTAAAAGTGTTTCTGTTAGGTAGAATTAAGGCTGTGTGCATCTGTGTATCTGACCGTACCTAAATATTTGCAAGAGCCTTTTGCATTTGGTCCAACTTTTTTTTTTTTAAAATTTAAAATTTAAAATTGCTTCTAAAGTGGAACAATAAATGAAACAGTGAACTTTAATAAATCAAGTATCATGCAGTTATTTTTTGAAAAATGCATTTGGCTATGTCTCATAAGATTTGTTGCTAAAATCTCATAAGACCTAAATATTAACTTTTTATTTACCAATTTGGCACCTCAAATAACTGATATTTTTTTATTATTTTATTATTTTTTATATTTTGTAATTCAATTAATTGATCCTGTACTATGTACAATATTGTACATGTGTATCTATCATACTTTGTACTATAAGGAAATTTTAATATGATAGTTCTTGGAAAATTTCTTTATGCAAGTTTATAAAATACTGTTCGTACTTTATTTGCCATTCCTGTTTGACAGGTTCAAGAGAAAAAAGTCAAGAAAATTTCAGAGATAAACATGGACCCTTCCAAGAGTATTGCAAATGGCAGTGTTTCAAGTGTTTCTTCCAGCCCAAGCTCGTCTCTTGCAAATGGAGGATGCTCAGATACATCTTTTTCCTTTTCAAGCAATGACTTTTCATTCCCACCGGGTGGAATTTCATCATTACGCTTACCCGTGGTAGTTGTATTCAACTTAAGCTATATAATGTTGCAGTGCAATGTGTTCTAGTAAATAATATGTGTGTTGCAATATAAGAGTTGATATTGCCATTGAGCCTTCGAGAGTGTTGAATTTGTAGGAATGCAACACTTAACGATTATAATCTGTAGGTAACGAGCAACGAGACCAGCTTGATGGCACGATGTAGAAGAGTATATGCCCATGCGCATGATTATCATATCAATTCTATTTCAAATAACAGGTGGATATCCATACTTGACTTGAATCTTTCTTTATATACATGCAGCAAGGTATTTAGCTGGTCTCTTAATATTAACATGATATATGTATGACTAACGCTCAATCGTGTCTATTTCTCTCTCTTACATTTCAGTGATGGTGAAACATTTATTTCGGCAGATGACTTGCGAATAAACCTTTGGAATTTGGAAATTAGTAATCAGAGTTTCAACATTGTTGATGTGAAGCCTGCAAATATGGACGATCTAACTGGTATGTTTCTCTAGAAAATCCTATGCATCTCTATGATTTTATGAGGTAGTATACATTATTTCTTTTGGTTGTGTACATAGTTATCAAGGTGCAAGGCACACCCAAGGTGCAAAGGTCCTCTGGAGCCTAGGCACAAGGCGTAGGCTCGAAACGCGTGCTTTACTGGAAACATGGCACATAATATATAAATATCTTATAATTTAATACCATGTAACAATTTCTGTACGATTCAGATGCAAAAACAAATAGGAAATGGATTCATAAATTAAAAGACAATAAACCAAAAGTATATCAAGTCATAAACTAATACAATAAGTCAAGTTAATTAAATAAACACACTTACTTTAGGAAAAATTAAATTTTTAGAGAATTAATGACAGATTAGTCATTTAAATCAGAGTATGATTCATAATACATGCCATCATATTCTCTCATGACCAGCAACAGAGAAGAATAATTTTAGAAAAGGAGAACAGGAAAACAGAAGAAGAGGAGAAGAAAAGAAGAAAAGAAAAAGAAGAGTAGAGAAGAATAAGAAAATACAAAAGAGAAAAGTAAAGAAGAAGATACAAAAGAGGAGAAAAGTAAAGAAGAAGAAAAAAAGTAGAAGAGAAGAAGAAGAAAGGAGAAGAATTACCCTGGTTCAGATGATCACAGGAAGAGAGAGTGTAGTTTTAGAAAACCTAGATGATCGCAGCAAAATATGAGTCACTCTAGGTATCTCACTTTATTTATACGTTGAACCTGGAGAAAAGTAAAGAAGAAGATACAAAAGAGGAGAAAAGTAAAGAAGAAGAAAAAAAGTAGAAGAGAAGAAGAAGAAGAAAGGAGAAGAATTACCCTGGTTCAGATGATCACTGGAAGAGAGAGTGTACTTTTAGAAAACCTTGATGATCGCAGCAAAATATGAGTCACTCTAGGTATCTCCCTTTATTTATACGTTGAATCTGGACAGCCCTTTGGGCTTTTTTTTTAATTTTTTTTTACTCCTTTGGGTTTAAGCATGCCGTAAATAATGTTGCACCTTGCAATTAGGCACTGGAAGCGCGCACCTTGTTATCTGCGCTGCACCTAGCTGGAGTGAAGCCCTAAAGTTGCATTTCGTCTCGCCTTGCGCCTGAGCGCGCTTTTGATAACTATGTGCATGAGATACTGTACTTTCCACATTATTTATTATGATCACCATGTAGTGAATGGATTTGTCTTTAGTTTTGGGTTTTCTTCACGCTCATTCCGATTTCATATTTTTTATGAAAATTACAATGGATTTGTTTCTGATTGCAGAGGTAATAACATCAGCAGAGTTTCACCCAACCCATTGTAACACATTAGCATATAGTAGTTCGAAAGGATCCATCCGTCTTATTGATTTGCGGCAATCAGCTTTGTGTGACGCACATTCCAAACTGTAAGTGTTTGTTTACTCCCAGGTCCTGATACTGCTGTCAGCCTGCAGCATTTCACATTTTCCTTCTCTTCTTTGCAAGTTTTTTCTGATTATTAATTGATTTCTACAGGTTTGAGGAACCGGAGGTACCTGGCTCAAGATCGTTTTTTACCGAGATAATCGCCTCTATTTCTGATATTAAATTTGGAAGAGATGGAAGATATATATTAAGTCGTGATTACATGACCCTTAAGGTTAGATACATTATGTTACTATTTACTACTTGATTGGTTCACATGTTATGAATTTTCTGTTAATGTAGTATTTTAGATGTGAAGCTTTTGGTGTTTGTGAACTGTTTTTATATCTGACATATCTGACTTTTTGCTGTATTCAACATCACAGATGCCATATTTAATCAGTGTCACTTGATAAAATAGAAGAGAGTGAATGGATTTGATCCCATGATATGTGAATTGGGATGAGATTCACCTTTTTTTTTTGGTCAAGATGATAATCTGTTCCTGTCGTAATGTATTTTTCGTTATTGTTTCTTAGTTTATTTTATGTGTGTAGGTATGTTGTTATTTATTTAGATGTGTTTTATTATTTATAGTATTGTTTTTTGCTATTTATTTTCCTTTTCTGATACTGTATTTTCTTTCTCTGTTTACTTTATTATTCGCTTTCTCTTTTCCTTTTACCCCTTTACTTCTCTTTGGGATTCGCTATAGGCTTATCCAACTAGTTTAGGATAAAATATGCAGTTGAGTTGAGGTCTATTTTAAGCCTACAGAAAATCTCAGAAGTTCCTAAAAATTTTATATTTAATGCGCATTACTACTGTTTAAATTATAATTTGTTTCTCCATGCAAACTTGGCTCGTCATGCTTGGCTTTAGTTATGGGATATCAATATGGATTCTGGGCCAGTTTCAACCTTTGAGGTTCACGAGTATTTGAGACCAAAGGTGAATTCCTCAACTCAGCACGTTAAAACAAATTCTAGCCATTAGTGTATAGTTGTGATTGAACTGATGATATTATGCTTTATTATGTGCAGCTATGTGATTTGTATGAAAATGATTCCATTTTTGATAAATTTGAATGTTGCTTAAGTGGCGATGGTCAGCGAGTAGCAACTGGTTCTTACAGGTCTGTCACCACACCTTTTCCTTTTCTAATAATTTCTGTTATAACACTGACTGGTTCCTTTATCATATCCAAATCTGATATCATCACTTGATGTTATTTCAGCAATCTATTCCGAGTGTTTGGATCCACAGCGGCTAGTACTGAAGCAACTACACTGGAAGCTAGCAAAAATCCCATGAGGTATAATATATATTTATATGCTCTTTCCATTCCAAATTTATAGTCGTTTTGATTCCATGCACACGGATTAAAACAAACAATAAATATCAGTGTATAATTTCATGTCTATCCCTCTACTGAAAGTTGTGAACAAGTGAGAGAAGAAAAATAAATAATTTCAATGAGTTAAACCTCATTGGAAAGATGAGGCTATGAGAGACATTAGGGGTAATCTTGGAAAATAGTTGTTATATTCTTCTAGGAAATTACAAACGACAAATATTTTGGAATAAATTTCTGCTTCTGAAGAGACTATTACTTTGGAATGGAGTGTATCCCTTTAGGTGGTACGAATAATATTCATTTATTTGCTTTTACAGGCGACAGGTGCAAACTCCCGCAAGGCCTTCTAGATCCCTAAGCAGTATAACGCGAGTTGTGAGAAGAGGTGAATGCCTTCTTGATTTCCTCCTCCTTTCCCTTGTTTCCAGAAGTTGTGCTTTCAGTTTTATCTCCTATTTAAAATAAATATTGGAATCTCTTATTATTATGACAGGGGCTGAAAGCCCAGGAGGGATTGATGCAAATGGGAACTCATTTGATTTCACAACCAAGTTGCTCCACCTGGCATGGCATCCAAGTGAAAATTCAATTGCCTGTGCTGCTGCAAACAGCTTGTACATGTATTATGCATAATATATGGAGGGCCCTACAGAAGAATGTCCTGCTTTTGGGTGAAACTTGGAGAAGGCTTTTTCTCAACATCCCGGGGACCTGTAAAACCTGTTCAACTTTCAGAGGTTGAGCTATCTTGGATTCTGCAAGCAACTTATTCCCATTTTCCTCTCTCTCTCTCTCTCTCTCTCTCTCTCTCTCTCTCTCTCTCTCTCTCTCTCTCTCTCTCTCTCTCTCTCTCTCTCGCTCTCTCTCTCTCTATTTATTTTATTTTTATTTTATTTTGACCTTTTGTGCTTGAGGAATGAATGATAAAGTTGCCTTGTTAATGTGTTGGGTTGAAGGGAGGAATCAGAAAGGAATTTGAAGCTCTCATACAAACCATAAACTAAAGGATGTCTGTCACCTGGTTTTAGGGTGAATGTGGTTTACTACAATCTTGTTGGAGGTGCTGTTGCTAATCTGCAGGGCCTCTAGTTTATTAAGTTTCTCGGATACCATTAAATTTCTTAGGACAATTTTAGCATACTTTTGTTATAGAATTTTAATTCAAAGTATTTTTATTTTACCTTTTATTTTTTTTTAAAGGAAATTAAATGATTGTGGCTGTTATTTAATTTATATTTTTTTACATTGTAAAATAAAGCCCCTGATAGCATGTTGCTCTTGTAGTTTTAAGTTGCGTAATATTGTTTCTTCGTTACCCTTTGGTGATTCGGCATTTGGATTTGGGCATTTGGCTTTAGAAATACATTAATCCCTTGTGGCTTCAAAATTCCCCACGTCCCAACAAAACAAAACCAGTGTTCTCAAAATCTTTATAGATCTTGGCAAAATTTGTTTTATGTCATAAAATTTGTTTTGAGATTTTTTGCGTTTTGTTGTTTCTTATATAATTTTCAAACGAATTTTATGACATAGCACTAGTTTTGTATTTTTAGGTGCTAATTTCTCCCTCTACCGAGTAAATGTAATATTTTTTGAAAATAAGATGAAAAACACAGTAATGATTTAAAAAGTAAAATAAAATTATTGAGTACTGTAGATGTATTACCTTATAACATGTAAAATTAATATTTTTAACAAAATAAAAAATATTTTTTTTAAAGCAATATCGTTTAATCATGCGTTACATTGGAGATATGATTGTCGTGTACACCTTTTTTTCTCATTTAAAATTTTTAGTAATCAAACAAGAAATGGATTGAAGAGAAAATTGTCAACTTTTATATACTTTTTTCGTCTCATTTGATTCGCAACAGTTTAATTTTGTGCGAAGTTAAAAAAATGTGTTTAATAATATAATTTTAAATAGAAGAATAGTGAAGTAGTAGTTAAAGTTATGTGATCATATTTGATAAAATAAATATAATTTAATCAATTAACATTATTAAATTTTTTAAATTAAATATGTTATAAATAAAATAAAATATTTAAAAATATATATATATATATTATAATATAAATAAAACGGAACGAGATCATTATGATTAACGTGTAACAGTAGTCTCTTCCCGTCATGAACTGATTATATAGATATATTTTATATAGAAAGAAAGACGTGTAACGACAGTCTTTTCCCATTTTATATTTGTACCAGTGACCTTCAGTTATTTATTTATTTATTTTGTCTGGGTGCGGGAGAGGAGAG